>JAQGAF010003143.1:0-18859 GCA_034687865.1 Kryphioiulus occultus
GTTTTCAAATACTTCAGTTGTTTTCAGCGTTATTGATAAAAAATAGCTATTGCCAATACTTTTTGGAGCCACTGTAGATGCACTGCAACAATTGATTTTTCTAGAAATCCTAAGCAATCTATTGGGCCAGCAAAATGCCAAAAAAGGCGCCAGGAAGGTGTTTGAATCTTTGCAAGACGCCAGGTTAAACAAGCAGATTGTATATGTATGTATTGATTAAGGATTCGTCAGTTTTCTTGCAAAAGATACCAGTATGTTATCTAGAGTCAATTCACTTGTTTGATTTTCAGGAGTTGCTGGAAATGTTAATTTTGGAACTGTTTCCAGATGTTAAGAGCAAATGAAGCCTGACGTTTGAACTTGTCAGAGAAGGTACGAGCAACACGTTTCCCATTTCAGATCTATTCGGTGATCACAACATTCATTTAAACTTCATGTTCACTTATTTGACTCCCAAATTGAATATTGTCGAGATATCATCTGTTTTACCTTTATAAATATCATTTTACGTAAGCTACTTTGATCATTAAATATTCGTGGTGTATTTTCCTGGCTGTTGAATTAATTAGCATAAATTAATGTGGTGTTTTTGAATAATAGCTATGTTGCGAGGTGCATACTAAGTGTTTTCTGGTTAAAGGCGGTTTCAATATTCATTTCTTTTCTTTTTGGCATTGAAATGTTAACGAAATAGAAACAGACGATCGGGACCCCTTGGCTGTTTTTATCTCCTAAATTTATGGTTACATTTTGTGTTGAATTGAAGGAATTGGTTTTCTACGGATATCTTCCAAGTAGCGATAAAATCGGTTTTCTGATGGGATTTTGCATCATGAGAATGTCATGATGTGTTGATGTCAATTACATAACAAATATTCGGTCTCTTATCAACGATGCCGGATCTTTATGAAATAAAACAGTTCTTATTATCCTCGTTAGAACAGACAAATTCTCTTGGTTATGATTGTTGGTTAATTATTCTCTTCCTAGTTTAATGTGTTTTTAATTGACCGGAAATCTAATCACTGTTCAACCACTCCTGCCAGTTATATTATATAACATAAGTAAACCAGGAGATCCTGACGTCAGTTTTCACGATGCAAAATTTTCAGTCAAACCTCCTTTATAAAACTTTATAACTGCGAAATTTAACAGAATTTTCGAATTCCTTAAATTGGGTATCCCTGAATTTCAAAACATATTAGTTCTCTGTAACTCGTGTAATTCCCAAGACATACAAGCACATGTATTGCAGTGGTCCAGTGATTTTTAAGTACAAGTGCATGAATGCCCACTAAATTTGCAATTCTTTCACCTTGAGAAGAAACTAAGCATTAGCCTTTAGAGCAAAAACAAATGGCAAACTTTCGTTTTAATCGTTGTCAGGTTAATTTCTATTTTTTTTCTTCTGGCAAAAAGATGGCCAATTTGCTCGGAGCCTACAGTATATCAAGTTGAGTTTCCAACCCGGAAATGTTTAAACCTGTATTTAAATATTTACTCGAAAAAACGCGTTCTTATACAAAGCATGGCATTAGGCAAGCTGTTTTATTGCTATGAACCTGAGTGGCCTTGAGCCCAGACTTTATACATGTACACCTTAACAGTAAAAGAACGTACTGCCTAACAATCAATTCACTTTCATGAATATTCGATTGTCAGTGTGGTGTGTCTTGATTATGTCTTTGCCATTTTTAACTGCATAACTGCATAACTACATTACATAATTCGTGTTTTAAACATCGCAGCAATTATTTTTCTAACTGATCTGCATATACATACATGTATATGTACTGTATCCTGGTTTGCTTCACAGTCGAATGTAAATTCATTTAACGGCCTGCAAATGATCGAGGCTTGTTCCTGTTATGTGAAAAGCACTGACATTAACTGCCAAGTGGTATCTTGAAGACTGCCAGGAAATGTCAGAATGTAACTTTAAATTAGGTACAGTATGGCCACAAGTTGAAAGTGGCGGGGGAGTCCTAAAAGGCACTAAAATAAAATACTATGAAAAGTTCTAAATGTCCTAAAAAGTCCTAGATATTCAAAAAAATATCCTAGAACACCATGTAAATGTACATTGTGTTTTTAGGCTATCTGTACAAAATTAAATGCTGGCAGCCTTTACCTTGTTACCAGTGGCACTGTGCTGTTTGACACTGCATTACTGTGTTCTTTTAATATTGTAGTATAACTTAAAGATGAATTAAGATTGAAATGCTGCATTCTAAATTTTATTGTTTGAAGAAATCCCAAAAATAATCCTTACAGAGTCCCTACTTTCTGGAAAGTCAGGTAATATCAGGCAAATGAAAAAGTCAGGGAATTTGCGATAAGTCGTGAAATTGTCAGGGAAATTGAGTTGGCTTGTATCAGCCAATTGAATAGTCATCATCTTTTATAAAAAAAAATGTGGGATAAAATTACCGATTTTCTTATTGTTTCACAAAAATCTCATGTAAAATATCAGAGAAATCGATTTTGAGAAATAATCCTGTATTTTTTGCCAACAAAGTGCTAAGTGTTAAATTTAAAAACTTGGAATTTGTTTGCCACCCTACTGTTTAATTCGTCTTTTTTAATGAAACCAAACCTACAACCAAATACATGTAATCTACATGTGTTTCTAATTTGTGAAAATCCAATTTAAATTGGTGCGCCAATGCCGCCTTAAGTGTAGTTTTGCTGAATGCGACATAGATGGCGCTGGAATTTTGAAATACTCTAGCCAATGTGGAGTTATGAAAAAGTCTCGTGACACTCGTTTGGTGAGTCGTGACATCACTCACGTGACACACTCGTGTCGTGAGGCCACCTTCGTTCACTTTTACACTGTCCGCACCATTGCTGTTTTGTGAGTTTTCTACCATAAATGAGAACAATCCGTCGCTAAATCTGAAAGATTCCTATACTGCTTACTGTTTAAAAGCAACATTCAAACACTACATGTAAGTACTGTACACAAATAAATATTGCCCTGTCGACACATTGTATTAATTTTGGGGCCTTTTCCTGAGGAATTTAACAATGATGTTCTTCGATTTATTGGAATTTGTTTCGCAATAGGGATTATTTTGTATGCATTGCAAGCAACAATCATGGCTTCATACATAACATGGTTGAAGAAGTTGCGACGAAAAAAGTGCCATTGAAGGACCAAGTTGAGGGGAAATGAAGTTTCAAAGAAGTTTTTCGATGTAAAGTGCATCCGATGATTTGCGGCTTGACACTTCAAAGTTGGAATTCTAATGAAGGTAGCCTACTGTAAGTCTTTCGAACACCGATTTCCTGCAATGCAGTGTAATTTATGGCATTGGCAAGGACGATTTTGTCAGAAAAAGTGGGATCTTGCCGTTCGGGACACGTTTAGTTATGATGCAAGTACGTGTATACTGTAGGGATTGTATTTTTTTATTTATGTGGAAAATTTCGCATTAGGTTATAACGAGACGTGAGGCCATTTCACGGCCACCTGTTTTCGTCATTATTTATTCTCGTTGCTCGATCATCCGGAATGTCCATTTGTTCAGTATGCGACGATATGGGTGTACAATGTTCATGGACGGTAGCGTACACATGCATTGATTATTTAGTACATTATCCATTTTCTCTCAGTTGTGTTAAGACTAAACAGGCGAGTTTTCTGTGATACCGCGCAGAATCCTGCGAAAATGCGAAATATTTACACATACAGTGCATGCAATCATGACTGCTTGTTTATTACAACCCCCCTAAATTATGAAGTTTTAATCATCAAGAGCTTGGCTATCTGTCAATACTGGGTTAAATTGATCGGCACATTCCCTGTTTTCGAGTACAGTTGTCTTGAAAGCAAATGGCTGGATGCAAACGGCCTTGACAGTCCATCTGGGATGCTTTCTCAGTCTGGTTTGTTGCGTCACACTGTAAGCCCTAACTGCATATTGTCTATATTTCCGCGATTGCACAACCGAACCGGTTTTCTTTCTCATGGCTCGTACTAGGAAGTGAAACTGAATTTCAAACTCCGACCTTGGGAGGGCATTTTTTACCCAAAGCAACTGTCCCTTTGTTAGGTAAATGGAGGTGTCCTTTGCTCCCTCGCATTGGCTCACCTGGATGCTGAACGACAACGATTTATGCAACTCGTCTCACCTTGAATTTTTTTTTTTGTGCCCAACTGACCGGACTGGTTACGTAGCAAGATAATTCATTACCTTTGAGCGCGGTTTGTTATAATGGGGGAGGGGGAGTTTAAAAATGCCATTTGATAAATTTCTCTAGGTTGTGCTGACATTTCGATTCCAGCCAATCAATAACGTTACTTGTAGCTCGAGAGGGACCAGGGCCTCTATAAGTACCCCTTGAGGCTGAAAGAGGCCCTGTCCCAGGCCGGTTTCTAAATAGTCCAATTATTTAGAATTTCTCAAAACAGGGTGTCCGAAATGTAGGGTATTGTACTGAAAAATTATTTTCAGCATTCCAGTAGGCCTACGGTATATTATTTCAGTGGCAAACTACTACTAGATGTAATAAAAAGTCCTAAATATGCAAAATAAAGCCCTAAAATGCCCTGCACATTATGGTGTCAGACTACCTGTACTAAGTTGAGTGAAGACAGACTTTAGCTTGGTACAGGTGCAGTTTGACGCCACTTTGTAGCGATTGAAATATTGCAGTCAAAAAATTTTACTGTTTGAAAAAATCCCAAAATAATCTTTGTCTCCAAAAGTCATAAAATAGTCCCTGATTTAATTCAAAATAAGTCTTAAATTTCAAAAATAATTACATTTGTTTGCCATCATATATTTTTGCATATTGTTCACATACAACGCCAGTAAATATTTCTTTGGAATTACATTTGTAGTTATTTTAAACATGATGCATGTACATAACATACAGGTATTGGACGTACGATTTTGAATTTGGCGCCTTGCTGTGTTTATTTTATAGTAACCATGCTATTTTCTAATTAGGTTTTTTAAAAATTATGATGAATTTATAACTTCAAATCCTTAATAGTTACACTTAATAAGATTATATTTCGTAATAGGTAGAATCCTAGCCAAATTTTTAGGGGAACTACATGTATATCATTATGAGCATTATTGAGTTCTTAACTATTATTTGTGAATGGCATCCCTGTTTATGCTATATGGTGAAGATTTTAAACGCGAACACTTTTTTGTAACGGTTTTTTTGACGCATGATTTGCGTCATTAACACACCTCGCCATAAATTTCAACTAATCGGGATTTGTAGAGAATATCACGTAGACATGCATTACATAACATTTGTATAGTGAGATATTTTCCTTGTTATTCAAGATGGAAGGAATTTCGTTTCTTGGCGTCTGTTCCGCATTTAAATGTAGCATACTGAATATCAATTTCCAAAATGTCATCTTCTGTTAGACGTAATTTTCCATTCCTTTCGGACTTTAGGACTTCCTTATGAGCTTCCAAGGAGGTTAGGTCTAACCTTGGAGCTCCTGGGCTTCAAGATGAAATTGTTCCTCCTTGTTTCCAACAGGTGGTGCTGTGTGTCAGTATATTGGTGGCTTGTCAGCATCAGTATGACTGATTATGGTAACCGAGATTATTAGCATTTTAGTGGGGGAAAATCAAGATAACGAGCTAATGTAACTATTGATACTCCATAAACCTGAAGAAGAACGATACATTTAGCACGAAAACGCAAAATATTGCACAAAAACAAATACATTTTCTGAATTGATAAGTTTAACTGGTAAAGACAGGAAACCTTTGTTTTGTCTTTTACTGTACTGTCCATGTATACTGTTACAGCGTATGATTAACTGAATAACTTAAATAGTAGTACTTTAAATAGTAGTACTAATGAAAATTATACTCACGCATCAAGCATTTGGCAAACAAATGAGGAAGTCTTTTAAATGTCCTCTACGTATACAAGACGTTTTAAAAATAATTAAATGTCAAATATGACACGAAAAGTTTATAGCTTTCTTTTAAAAGTTACGTAAAGTAGACATTCGTAGATGCATTTGAATATCTTGTTAATTGTACTACTTCACATTGTCGTTCTATTAGTGCTCTTCTTGGTCTTTAAAATGACATTTTGACAGACAATCGCCATTAAATGGTAATTTTGTGACGGTGTATTTAAATGAAACCTGCACGCACACATTGCTGATTGTGTACAGAACATGTGTTATATAATGAAGTTGTTTCGAATACTAATTTAAGCCTTCATTAAACATATTCTAATAACACTCTATAATTACAGTAATTACAAGTAATTGGAACTTCGCCATCATCAGTTTATCCCGACGGATATTAGACGTTAGGTAAAATTGTTCGCTTTAATGATGCTTTGGTAGTTCTGTGAAATTCATCGTATACTCGTTCGGTAGGCCTACCTGGCATTGTAATGATTTACTCTTATTCCGATTTTTCTCGACATTAAATTATCGCCCAGTTACATGAAAATTACGTGGAATAAATGCGCGCTTACACTACAGTACACTACATTAACAAAGCGTGTGATTTTGTAAAGTTGTGCAACTTGTTTGAAAATGAGAAGAAAAAATGTTATTTAACATCATGTGGTATCGATGACCCACACATAATCGAGTGGGTGTTGCATAACAAGTGACACCTTAAAACTTATTGCATTATTCTTGCCATGAATTATTTTCTCATTTGATGAAATTCCAGTGATTTCACAGGGTGTCTACCGGTCATGAAAGTCTTGGAAAAGTCATGAAATGAGATTCAGGACATGGTAGTCGTGGAAAAGTCGTGAAATTTACACCAGGATCAATTAATTTTTTGCCTTTGATTGATTCACAAAATAAAAATTTGGGTTTAAATTCTTCATTTGTCACCCATTTTCGCAAAAATGTTGGCTGTGACGCGGCTATAGAGAATGTTTAGGAAAATCACTATTATTTTAGGAAAAAACCCATATTCTAATAGGCATGGGCATATTTTTGAACTCCTTGAAAAGTCATGTAATTTTCAATACCAAATCCAGTCGACCACCCTGTTTCAGGGAAATCTGACCTTACTTTCGAAGAATGCAATTTTTGAATCAAAAATGTTGGTTTTATTTCATCTTCGCGGGATTCTTTAGTTGGCAGCAAAAACTCAACTCATTTCAAAGGGTTACTGCCCATCGGTGCCATTCGTGATGAATTATTGTACGTAAAAACGTGATGGATTAGGGACAGGTTGGATGGTTGTACCTCTTCAGCGCCACGGGGGTAACTTGCCTCACCTTTCCGCAGGCGGCGCTGGCGTCGCTTGTTGCTTTCGTTTTTGCGACATTGTTGACCCTCAACTTTCTTTAACCCGTTTCCCCCTTTTGGATTGTTAACGAGGCAAGTGTGTTTGTAGGGTGCATTGCTCCTTCATCAGTTCACCAGGGGGGCCAGCTTTTCTTCCGAACTGCGTGTGATCACTGTGATGTAACGCTCCACTGACACCACCAGCACTTTTTGTGGACAGGCATTTTAATTAGGCGGCCATACAATGGATGCTTTCCACACTCCAATGAATCTTGTTTTTCCGACGCTGCCATTTGCAAAACTGTATCTGCACGCATATCCATATTCTGTATTTCCTGACTAAATGCGGCCAATGCACCTCTTTTTGCATCAATCCTTTTTCGGGTTGAACCCCTTACGGGCCAAGAACTTGGCCGAAACCCCAGCATCATCATCGCACAGATAGTTGGGTGTAAATTAATAAAAATGTGCCGAAAGGGGTTATGCTGGACTTTTTCTTCTTCTTATACGTACATATACCCACCCCCTCTAGTCAATTTGCTGATTTCATCTGCTTTGCTACATCAAATAATGTCACAAATGGACCAAAATTAAAACGTTCATAAATAAAAATATTCCCAATGAGAAATTCAAACTTTTCAACTGGTTTAAATTTTGAACTGACAGCATTCAATTATACCGTAATTCAGCTTTAATAAGTATGGAGCTATCCACTCGTTACGTTTTGCATTGATTTGTTCCGAGCAAATGGCATTGATGGCCATGACTATCACAATCATACTCCTCTCATTCAAATTGTTTCCTTTTTATGAAGGGAACTTTACCAGACATTGTAACATAATTATTCCTGGTGAATGAAACTGATGAATGCCATTTTGAATAATGCCATGCATGGCATGCTAGCTATTCCAAAAGATTCATTGCAATTATCAAAAGAGCTGACCAATTTGTACTTAATTTCTGGTTACGTTAAGGCGTGTTTACACTATATCGCAAATTTAACTCTGTTGTACAACTTTTCATGCACGCCGACTCGATCACATGGGTTATCAATACTAAAAGATGCTAAATAACATTTTTTTCTTTTTTTAAACAACTTATATAACACGTTTTGTTAATAGTGTAAACACACCTTTACGTTGGCTTAGTAACTTAGTCTGATGCGAACGACTGTCTTGCGAGTTATTTATGAAAAGCCCCTGCAAAGATGGCCAGTATGAAAGGGTAAAACCAGGTGGATAAACAGGTACATGTAGATGAAAGCATTGCCGAAACGCATTCTGGCACGTTTTTAAGGTTATTAGCTCAGGGTCGTTCACACATTTCTCGTATCTGCACTTTTCTAATTTTAGTGAAACGAATCCGGTAATGCCACACCAGTTCAGTACCAAACGAGTTAAGTAGTAACAAACAAATGAAATCATCCTTACAGGCAACATCGTGACCTCATATATAAAATTGTTAAGTAGTTCATGGTAAAATCACACCTTCCGTCAATGGGTTAAAGACGGGTAGCGTTTTGATTCTCTCTTTGATTAATTGTTGAATTTCTTGAACAATTCCGAATGATGGAAACTGATGGCGTCGCTAGTTAGCTTATTCGTCCTCATTTTGCAACCTCTATTAAAAAAATTTTGTTGCTAAATGTCAAAACGAAATATGAGATGCAATTAACAGTATCATTCTTCATAATGTTGCTGTTACTTTGTATATACTGTATAGTCTGTACATGTATATGAAGCGGCTGTATTTATATTCGACTCGGTGTACTTATGGTCAGACAAATCCTGTTACCATGCAGTATAGTTGCACCAACCTTGAAAGTCTGACTTAGAATATAACGATATCTCAAAGGCGGTCATTGGAGCTCCGCCATTTAATTCGGTGATTTGATCACCTTTACAAATGTTGCTTTGTGGAGTTAATATTGCCAATATTAACTTTATATTGCCACTTTTGGATTCACGCCCAAACTTCAATTTTCTGCCATTTGGGATCCAGCATGACTGCATTCAGTGTCTACTGGTCACGGAAGTCATGAAATGAAATTCAGGGCTTCGAAGTCATTGAAAAGTCATGAAATTTACATTTAGTCATGCAATTTTTGCCCTTAATTGATTTACAAAATAAAGATTTTCGTTAAAATTTATCATTTGTCATCTAGTTCCACACAAAAATTAGCTTAAAGCGTTTTTTGGCCATTTCTCATATCATCATATCAGCATCAATAAAGAAAACCTCATCATTGTCAGTGCAAGAGGTTTCTTAATTTAGTGATGACATAAAACTTAAACGGTCCCATATTCTAGTAGGCATTGAACATTGTCTGAAGACAACTAAGTCACTGAAAAGTCGTGGAATTTCCAACACCGAATCCAGAATACACCTGTACATGTATATACTACAAAGAAATCCATCTCTAATAACTGCCAAGATTTAAAGATACGATTCCTTACTTTCATTAAAATGTCTCAATAGCTAAAGAAATATCTGGAATATGTCATTTTTAAAAATTCGGTGCAGACTCAGCCTCTTTAATCTATAGCCGCCAGTTGTTATTCTCGTTATTTTCACCCAAAAAATAGAAATACAGTACATACATGTATGTATATTATTCAGACAGTGTGATAGAGTTCGAAAATCGAATGCTGGGGTGTTTTGACCTCCAGCGGATTTCATTTCCACGACTTTCTCCAAAGAATAGTCAATTTCGTTTTACTCGTATGTGAAATCATCTATAATTCTATACTATTTTTTTGTACCTGCTCTATTCCCCCGCCAATTGGAAATAAGACTGTATTAAGAAGCGCATGCTATTCGTGGGTCACTGACATCCTTTTTTACTCCAAGGAGGTTGTTGAGAACTGAAAGACTGGAAGTATACGTGTTGATGCCAGTGTCACTGCACTTGTTGAGTATAAACCCAAATATAACAGGTAGGCCTAATGGATGCGTGTTTTTGGCGGTTAACCCTCAAAATCTTTAATCGAAAAATAGGTGCTCTTGATACGTATCTTATAATGGAATAAATTGAAAGCTAGCGGAATGGAAGGAGGGGGTGAATATTTTTGAGAATTTGACTCTTGCTCAATGTATTCTAATTGCATTTACTGTCATATTCTTGCCATCGTCCAGGGCTGTTATCTATTTCTTCACAAATATGTGGGTGGATTATACGTACGTTTGTCATATGATGCTATTTCCAGAATAATTTAAATCATAGATGGCCAATGCCACCGCTTTCATCCAACGTCTTTATCTTCCATCTTGTTCGATATGCATTAATTTTAGGGGTTATTCACCAGACTTGCTTGCGATTGGTGGGCATGCATTATAGCGCACTACACAATGAACTCCATGTGCGTTTACCTGAATTGTCTAGTCTCGGGAGTGTAGGGTAAAATACAGTGTATGTGAATGCATTTACTTTAAAATTTTCAAGTACATCTATCAAGATACCCGATTGTTAAAACCAGGTCTTCTAACTTGTATAATTACTCTAACGTATATAATATGTAAATTTCTTCTTATCTAAAATGTAGTTTAAAACTCCAAAATCTAGGTAGCCATGGTGCTCCATATGGATGATGCCCTCCTGAGCGTCAGAAATGACATCTGTGTCCTTTGGCAAAACTATCTTGAAATGTGCACATAAAAGACCCATATGTTCACTCCAAAAATGTATGGTCTGCCATATTTGATATGTATATATATATTGACCTGAAAGCGTATTTCACAGTTGAATCGTTATGTTATAAGTATTATACGTAGCTCAACAGTTACACGCTTATACCCGTCAAAACGCTAAGTAGCATAAAATTGTAACATATTTTAAGAATTTAAAAATTTGACTATAATTTATCATTTTTATTAGCATCAAGCAGGTGGCTGTAACTGGTGCTACTGTGCTGGCAAAAGTATGGTAACGGTCATTTGACATGGCAGAAGAAATATTTCTGATTCGACTTACTATTGTCATACTGCGATCCTTTGTATTCGACAAGCTATGCTCAATTTCGTCGACATATTTTCCTACTGACATTTATTAATCATTTTTCCCTTGCCTCGCCTTTCGATTTGTCGTTTTCCCATTGAATGCATTGTAGCCTTGTGAGTTCAAACCAGTTCAAGTCTCACAATGATCATCACAGAATGTTCATGTGCACGAGGTGGATATTTCGTCTCGTTCAAGCCGGTTGTTGGCCAGTTTGAAAATTAAACGTAAGAAATAAGAAAAAACCTTTCAGACTTGAAAGAATCCTTATCTGAAAGGTGAATTAACTTTTAAGATCTCCTTTCGCTTAAATGAGTTCACCTTTCGTGGGGTTTTTGTCATTTACACCCAACTCCGTTTAGTAAACATGTACTTGCAGAGGACTGAAACTTCGTTTTACTAAGAATTTTTGTTATTCATTTAAGAAACTTGGCCTAATCTTATCCTTCTAATGCAAATTTGCATGCAAAGATGTTTTTTTTTCAATTGTCAAGTAAACATTATTATAATTTTACACTATTACGGTCATTCCCGATGGGCAGTCTAAAAATACCGTTTGGACAGAAAATTGTATACGTTTAACATTTGGTTCTCTAATTTTATTCAAATTCTACCGCTATTTGACCTATCACTGAGGCCAATAAATAATGGTCAGATGGCAGCCAGATATGTTTAGCTGTGCAAATGTAACCTTGCAAATTACCCCACATTCAGGTCTCACATGTAAGTCACATGACTTTTTTAAAGAAAAAATTAGGCAAATGCAATCGTGATATTGATCTCAAACTCAAACGTGCTTGTAATAAACGCCTGCGACCTGAGGGTGTAGATTTTAAGAGTACTTGTACATGTACATGTAGTTTGGCTTCTATTCTGGTTAGGTTAAGTGAGATGTCGATCAGATTTAAGCAATATTTATGTTTATTGTTTCTTTTTGTTTCTTCTAATTGTGCTGTTATTCGTTAAATTCCATATATATTAGTTTGTCCCAGATTACTCACTGACACTGAAATTAGGGTCATCGCAAATATTCAATTCAATTCAACTCAGTACCCTACAATCAGTAAATGAATACCATGTGGTAGGGGGGGGTGTAATCCATCAACCCAAAAATTGTGATATGGGGATAAAATCACAAATGAGTTATCAAAAATATAATATTTTAAGACATATTTTGAGCTGTTGTTTGTCAAGTAAGAAATGGGAAGATTACTTATCAAGTAAAATATAAATTTTACCTGCAGTGTGCTCCAAAGTCAATTGGCTATCACAAATAATTTTCCAACTTACCAAAAATGCAATATTCAGTGACATTTTGGCTACGTTTGGGATCGTTGTTTCCCATATTTAAAAAGTATTTTAAATTTATTGTAAATCTTAGTGATTCTTGAAATAGGAACATAACGTATCAAGTGAAAAACAAACCTTACCAACAGAGTGCCCCAATGAGTTATCAAAAATACACTATTTTACGACATATTTTGGGCTGCATTTGGGATCGTTGATTACTATGCTGACGATTTATTGTAAATCTGGATGATTCTCGAAATGGGAACATTGCCTGTCAATTAAAAATTGGGAAGATTATTTATCAAGTAAAATATAAATCTTGCCTTTAGGGTGTCTCAAACCCATAGTCTTTCACCAAAATTTTACTAAAAATACATTATTTTGTGATATTTTGGCTGCATTTGGAATCGTTGTTTCCCATATTTAAATTTACTGTAAATCTTATTACAATCTAAATGAGAATATAAACGGTTCTCCATTTTGAAGAATTGCATTTGTGAAGAAAAAAATTTTTTACAAAGTGTTGTCTGTGTGTCCTGCAAAAATCTACATCTTATTAGCAAACAGCTTACTATCAACATGCATGCAATACAAACTGAAAAAAAACATGATAGCCTACGACATAATTGATTAATTATCACCCACAATGATTGGTGATTAAATTTTCACCTGAATATCAGTTTACTAATGAATTTCAGTTTTCTATCAATTTATCAGCAAGTTTTTTAGTTTCAATTCAGTTTATAACAGTTTGCAATCAGTTTTTTTCCCCAAAAATGTAAGCATCTACTGTATATGCTCATCCATCCTCACTGAAAATGTCAAAGCCATATTTGAAATAACTAGACATACGAGGCTTATACGAGCGTAGAATTGAAACATTAATCAATGAAATTGGATTCGATTCAGTTGAAACAAAAGGGGAAAAAATAAATGAAGAAACAAAAATTGGACTTGTGGATCCAATTAAATCGTACATTCTTTTTGGTTTTTTTGTCCTTATTGGATTGACTGGTCCAACTGATACCTATTTTGGGATTAGGATGACGTCAACGCTGACCTTCACCGAATTTATTAATTGGCAATGTGCACAGATGACGCAGGTGGGTCCTGGTCACGTGGTGACACACGTGCGCCCCCTGGCGGCCAACAACGACAAATCCGAAAGCTGAATAAACATTGACAGACCAACAAGTGCTGCTAAAATAACATCTTATTCTCCCATTGTTTGCAAATCGTGCATGGATTGTTTGCTGATCTATCCAAACCAGCAAGACTGAAAATATGAAGAAAAATTATTATTGGAACTGATATTTAATGCCTGATTGTCTTAATCCAGCAATATAATGTATTATAATCCATGCTTAGTGGCTACATCGTATTATAATGCTGGCTCAGATTACTTATTTTAATATCAAGTAAAGATGGTAGTTACATAAGTTATTTTTGATTTTAGCTCAATGGCTATGATGCAGAAAAGGAATACACCTGCGCACAAACTTATGTTATAATTTGACATGAACACTTTGTCAGAGAAATTTTCCAAACATTATTCATGTGCCATGAATATACGAGTAAACAAAATTTAATAAAAAAAAAACGAAATATTCAGAGTTCAAAATTTTAAATTGAATTATTCCATACAAATATACTTTTCAGAATGAATAATAAAATATTGAATGTAATTAAGAAATTTTGCGAAGGTGAGCAGTCGTTGTACAACAAACGTATTCAATTTTCAACATGTTTTTGCTTTTAAATGAGCCATTTATTTATGTAAAAATAATTTTAAATCGTTCATTAAACAAGTTAAATAATTTATCAATAGTGCAATACAAATGTGAGTTTCAGCATTAATAAATGCGATAAATTTACAGACATTTTGAGAAGTTGATAGTACCAAATTGTTTCCGTCAAACATTTTCTTTCATTCTTTACTGTACACAAGTGTTTCTGTCGAACTTCATTGTTCACAAAATTGTATCTGTCACACTTAACATCACAAAAAAAGACGAAATTCATTATCGACAATGTCAGTGTATGTACATAAATAAAATTGTAAATTAAATATTTCAAATTTGTATTTATACTTATTTCTAGGAAGGGTAGCCAAACATTGTTGTTTCAATGTTAACTTTTATCATACTTTTATCATACTCTCCATACTGAAAATTAATGTAACGAACCGTTATTCTTAACATTTCGTTTAACACGTAAACACTTCAAGTACAAAATTCTCCATTTCAACGTCGATATTTGTGTTTTCTGTGTAAGTAGGGCATGAAATTGGCAAATGGCAAGGCTATCATTGTGCGTAAGCTTATCAAGCTTTTCTGAAAACTTGTTGGATGTTTCTGACAGCCTTATTATGTGACGATTTCAGCATTTCAACCGTGCACATGAATATTTATAAATGTGTTTTGACACCATTTGCATACTGGCGAGTTGGGTTAAACCACAGAAAGCATTTCAATATATTTTACATTATATTGCATTAAGGCCTTTGCGATCTGTCATTTGTTTCATTCGGGATGTTCATAAATTTCAGGTATTAAGTGCATCGCACCTTAATCTAATATTTCGAGCAGTTTTATTTGTTCGTAATTAAATCAGCGCTATTTTTTCTCTCTCACATATTAGATTTGATTGCATTTGAGAGACGAACTATTGAGGGTAATGGCACTAAGAACGTGGGAGTTAATCTGAAATTGATTTCTTAAATCGATACATAGCAATGCGAAAACAAACAAGATCACACCTGCTAGATGCGATTTCAAATGTGACTGTTTAGCGTTTTATCTAATTTCGTTTTTTTAGTGAAGGAAACAGATTCTGCGAATTTCGTAAACATTAGTTGGTGCAACGCCCTTAATAATTGGCCATTGAACATTGTTTTATTTTTCATGTTTAAGTAATGTAAAGTATGAATAGGTACATGTATGTGTTTTCGAGCTTTGACGCCATATTTGGATACGGTTAATTAGTACGTGAGTTTAATAGCTATATGTATGCCTGAACATACAAAGAAACCTGTCTGCAACGACCACTTAGGGGAACCAGGTTTCTTAAGACAGACAACATACTTTTCTTAAGAAACCTGTTTTCAGTGAATTTTATACAATGACCACCTTTAAATAACGCGCAATTTTTCTTGGTCACCCAAGTGATCTTTGAAGGCATGAAAAAAATATTTCCAGTTTGTATTTAATTTTATTGTTTTCCTAAATAATTGGATCTTGTATGGATTTTAAAAAATAAAGCCCTTTATGACAATTCAATTTATTGCAGTGCTGCTCAATTTGTTTTCTTCATTGCCCAGAAACCGCTGGTTAGAAAGTGCTTTTTACTAAAAAAAGACTTATCAGACAATCGTTTTTACCCAAAAACTGGTTTTCAGAAAATCAACAAGTAACTGTGAAAATTGAATTGACATGTTAAATTTAACTGCCATAATGTGGTTTATTTCTTAAAATCCCATTTGAACACAAAGTCGCTTAACAGAAAGTCAATTTTACCTAAAAACCGCTTAACAGAAAGGCCAGTTTACCAAACTCGGGTAAAATATTTGTTATATTATCGGCAAAAATTGCCTTATCTAACAATACATTTTTGTCAGATTGCTTTAGAATATTTGTACACTTCTTATTCTACGCTTTTCTGGTAAATTGTATGTCGTACTCAAGGATCAAGCACTTTTACCCAATTTTGGGTAACTTACCCATGTTTAAAGAAAAAAAAAGAGGAAGGCAATACAAAGTTTTGTGCTTTTTGCAAAGCTGGATGACCTCCCCCTCCCAACTCACAATTTAAAAACAAAAAAATTAGTATTTGGCTGACCACCATGGCATAATACTTAAATGTTTCCAACATGATTCGCTAAAAAATAAAATTTAAAAAAACTCATTTTTTTCAGATGGAATGGACCCTCAAGCATCGTTAGTGGTTGGAGTTTTGGCAGCATTGGTCACTGTGGTTTTCGCAGTCGTGGCCTACGTCAGTTACCAGTGGTTGACAGCTCGTAGGAAAACAAATGTCAAAGATTACACCCCCAACGACAGTGTCCCTTGCACCAGCAACCTGAAGATAAGTTACAGTTTACCAGACATCCAAGAAGAACTCAAGAAGGAAGTCTATTGGCAAAGCAACAAAAAGGTAATGCTGCAATTTTGGGTCACTTCTTTCGTCCTGGATTGATGTCATCGTCTTAGGACAGAGTCCAATGTTTTGCAGGGTTCATACCGTCAGGGAAGTCAGGGAAATCTTGACATTTTGATATTAAGTCAGGGAAATTCAGTTGGAAGTCAGGGAAATACATAATGTCTGGAAATTTGTTGGGGCACAACTATTTTGATTAGTATAAGTATCTAGTGAAAAGCATTAGAAAAGCTGTATTTGTGATCTACTTTTTTTAATATTTCGCCTACGGCGTTTTCACTATAATTTCTTATCATTATCATTAATTTCCTTTTGAAAAATTCGTCTGACACACATTATTTTTGTTTAAAAATATTCACAAACTGCGTTTCCGTCATTATGAAATTTTTTAACATTTCAAAGAAATCCTCAAAAAATCCTTTGAGCTCTAGTGGTGTCAACCACTAGTGTTAGCATCATTATTAATATTTATACACTAAAAATCCAAAATTTCTTGTAATTTTTCAAACATTTAGCATATACAGTGTATGGCATTCTCTTAATTATTAATTTTATATTTTTCTTCTCACAAAATTGTGAGCTAACTCCATCATTTCTTGATCAGATCTATAATTTCTAAAATTTCCTCCAGCTGGTATATTTGCTCGAATCGAATCTGTAAAAAGTGTTTCTTGAAATTGTCTGGAAATTTTCCAAACTGTCTGGAAAAACTGTAAAAGTCATGGAAATTCAATTGAATATTTAGCTAGTCATCCTGATAGAAAAATACAAAATATATACTGTAGTTAATTGTAGTGTTGCAGATAAAGTTAATTTTAATTACACGTGACCTATTTTTATTTGATAAGTCAGGGAAATTCAAATTATCTGGAAATTTGTTGTGGCACAACTATTTTGATTGGGATATGTATCTCATGAAAAGCATTAGAAAAACTATTTGTGATCATCTGTTTATAAAAATTTCGCCTATGGCGTTTTCATTAGCATTTATCATCATTATCATATATTTTCCTTATGAAAAATTTGCCTGAAATGCATTATTTTCCAAAAAGTATCTGAAAAACCTGGAAAAGTCAGGGAAATTCACTTGAATATTTGGCTAGTCATCCTGACAGAAAAATAAAAAATGCATAGTTAATTGTAGTGTTGCAGATAAATTTAATTTAATCAAACGTGACATTTTTTATTTGATAAGTCAGGGAAATTGAGTTTCAAATTTTTGTATGAAGCATGTTTTGGCCCTTTCAGGTTCTGCGACAGACGACCTTACCCAGTGTCCCAACCCGCCACCAATCCTTCAAGAGACAACTGTCCCACAAGCTTGACTTGAGTGAGATCAAGTTTTCCATCTGCCCAATGCTTCAGAAGGAGCAAGGGTCCACTTTCGGAACCATAAAACCTGAGTTGTACCAACCTGACCTAGTCCATCAGGCCTCTGTAGAAAGCTCTGGTCCCAGTGAGGTCGAGTGTGGAAAATTGCATTTTACTTTGAGATACGACTTGGATGTTGAAGGACTCTTTGTCAAGGTAAGCAAAAACAATTTTGTGGCTTTTACTAGCAATTGCAATACTCTATGTCAAACTAGCCTTATAGACACAGAACACGTTCAAGTATTATGTCATCATATGGGGGTGGCAAGGTGCCCATATGGAAAAAAGATATATTTGGATATATTATCCGAATATTGAAAATATACCAAAATTGGCCTGATTTCATATATGGATAATATGATTATTATTTAGAATTCATATATTAAAAATGTATGAAATATGTCAAGTAAATTTGATGAATGCTGAAGGTATTTAAGATACGTGCTGCAATATATTACTAATATATTACAGCAGGTATCTGAAATATTTTAGTAATAATGTGTATTATAAATGCTGTTAAAATATGTGTTATATATTGTATCATATATAGAATAAATATATATGGGGAATATATATGGCACATACACATGTACACACATTTTTACATTAATGTGACATACATGACTGTATTCATCATGAAAAATTTATTCTTAATATAATATGAATATATTTGTCTTCGTTATATATTATTACCAAAATATTTGTCATATATTACAAATGTAGTTCCTTTTTTAAAGTATATGGGTAACATGTTAAGAATATATATCACTATATTTATAATATATTACTCGCATATA
>JAQGAF010003144.1:0-18852 GCA_034687865.1 Kryphioiulus occultus
ATTGAAGCTGCCTGGAAAAGTCAGGAAAATTCAACAAATCAATAACAGATTTTACATGGCTAGTTATTGGTTAGCACAAAAATCAAGAGATGACAAGCAATTCTGTTAAAGAAATTAAGAAAACTAATCTAAATTTGCAGTTTCCTCGTAAAAATGTCTTCCACACGTCATATTGTTGCATTTTCAATGGCCAGGTTGGTCAGGGAAATTTGTTTTAACCTGGGAAAGTCAGGGAAGTTAAAAATGTCATCTCTGGGGTTTTTTTCCGTTTTAAATTATCTGTGAAGAAAGTCTGTGAAGAAATCTGTGAAGAAAGTAATGAACGTTTGTTGAGATTTGTATCTTTCTCAATTTTGTTATTAGTTCACATAATTGCCTTTAGCAACTCATGTGATTATGAAACTACAAAACATGTTGTACATGTATATGTGGAATGTAAAACACAATCATGCTTGTGCAGTGCATTGTATTTCCTCTAATCTACCTTGAAGTAGGATGTACTTTCAGCTTGCTTGATGAATTATTGCAGCTAGGGATGGGAGCAAGGTGTGCTGAATGTTTTTGGTTGAGAAAGATGCTCATGCACTATGGCCACAGTCAAGACTAATTACAAGTATACAACACTTTGTAAGATGTTGTGGCTGATTGTGCCATCTCTGTATTACATTAGCTATAGTTTGCAGGACTTATGCCATGACATGAACCAAATTTGCATTGCAGTTTAGTAATTATTGATATAAGTAGCCTACGGTTATGTAATGCATGTGGACTGTTTATATGTGTTGATATCAGCGTTTTCATTTAATGATTATTCCTGAAAGTAGGCCTACATGTATACTAATGCTGCAACGACGTACACTGTACATAACAATTGTTTTTCATCAAATGAGGCTATCAAATTCTGCGATTTTATTTTTCTGAATGATAAGTAGGCTATGCAGACGGCTTTTCAACCAATACTGATTTATTGATCCGTTTATTTTTGCCTGACCCTGAAAATCGTCAGACGAGTCTAACCATGGTGATGCTAGCAATTTTGTGGGCTGCTATAAAAATCTTTTTTACCTGTATGGTAAGCCCAACCAATTGTTGCCGGATGTAAACGTTGAATTTAATGACAGTACTAATTGTTCTATTTGAAAATTTTCATGGCATTGCTTAAAACGTTTACTTAATGCTGAATATTTTACTAATTTTTGGTCTAGTTTCACCAGGAAGATGTTTTTATGGAGTTTTTTTGAATAACAGGTGTTCTCTTAAGATAGTGGTTTATTACACGAAGGTACGGTTCAGCATAACAATGATTTTTCTAACAAAAACAGGATTGGTGAGGCAACAGCTACCCTTGAACTTGATTGAGCATTTGAGCACAAGTAAGTTTGTGTAGGGGTAGCAATATTGCGTGGGCCAGGGGAGCTGTTTGCAGCTTCACTTCCTTGAGACATATATTATGCAATAACATAATACCTTCAAACCCACCCTTAACATTTATAACAATTGCACGTAATAAACAGCATACGGCACATAACAAAATTGAAATTGAATTTGGCACTCTCTGCACGGACGATCAAAGTGCTACATGTTTTACTTATTTGATGCAAAGGTGTGCCTTGTAAATACTGTTGGCCTACACTTTATTTAACGGGCGTTTTTCGCCAAAATTATCGCCTGTACACGAGTTTGTATTATGAATATTTATATACGGTAACTAAATACAACTTTTACAATATTCAAACTACATACTAATGACATCCGGCTTTACCTGACAATGAGATTTTGCAATGGAATTAATTGCTTCCTAGTATGCTTATTGATAGACTCATTGGTCCTAATAAAAAGTGACCTTACCCAACAATTGCTTAGTTGATTTTCAACAACAAATGGAGCATCCAAATAAAAGCCAGGATGTTTCTACATTAGTTATGTACATTCTGATTGCAAGATACGCCTCATCTAAAATGTTAGCCAAATAGCTGATGATATCCATGATAGCTGATAGAAATAAAAATCTAATATTGCTGAAAATGTGCCGCAGGAAATTTCACTTTTGGCCGCTATTGTTTATCACTTGCGTGTTATCTTCCATTATGGGCATACCTACAAATGTTTAATTTGTCAAGTCTAGTGAGTCGATTATTGATGTTTTCTTATCTACATGTTAATTAACCTTTGAGAGGTTTCCTAATTAAAGATTTGGTAGACCTTTCTATTACTGAAACAAAGTTCTCAAAGTTCATAATCATTTCATCCACTTATCAACCAATAATTGAAATATTGACCTGATCGAAGAAGGTATCATTGCAGCTTGAGGATTTTCTCACTGAGTTTTCTTATCTCCTATAGGTAGTACTAGTATTAAAAGTATGTCTATAGGGTATGTCCATGGCCCTAATCGACAAAGGGATGGAATTTTACATGTACTTGTAGATATATGGAGTAATCCATACAAGTGTTTGTGTTCCACAACAACACTTGTGTGTTATCATACACTCCACCATACATTACTTCCATATCATAGGTGGCACACAATACTACAAGCCCATATTTTTCCAGTCTATACATTTGTAAGTTATATACAAATACATGTACTTGTACACGTTTGTGGAATAGTCCATGTTGTTGATTTCATTGGGGAACTAGTATTTGAAGATCAGCATGCAGCATCCTCATCCACTACACGTATAGACTGAAGACGGGCTGCACTGGCCTTACAATAATTCAGCAATTAATAGACCCTATTGCTTGGATATTTGGACCAAATGCACTATGTAAAAGTTGACATGTCACAACACTTATTTGGGATATTTACGCAAAGGCACCGTGCTGCGTTTTACTTATCCGTTTTAAAAATGAATAGTTGACATAGACTACAAGTGATAAATATAGCATTGCATTAATAAAATGTTTTTAATTGCGCCTAACTCTCACTAATTACTATAGTGTTTAATGACATTTTGAACCTGTGGGGGTGTCTTTGCAGCTATAGTTATTGCACGTCTATTTCCTCTTGCTGAAAAATCTTACATTGATATGGATAAGCCACTCTTGGAACTTGCAGCCCTTATGTTTGTTCCAGCTGTCTGCATATAACGATGGCGATTTGTTTCTTTCATATATTACTGTCATTGAGAAAAGTTGAGTGTGGATACATGTAGAGGTTCTGGGCTCATAAATTTCATAGTTCCCACTTGTGGTTTCTTCTTCCCTCAATCTCCCACAGCAAGAGGAAGCGAGCAAGGTCAGATGTAGGAGAATCATATTGTAGGTGATTTAGAGGGGCGGATTGCTTGTTTTTGTTTGAACAAATATATTTCGACCCACATTTTTCAACTGTGCTTTTCATTGGCATTCGCGCCGTGAGTTTGTGATTTACATGGTCTTCACCGAACGAATGCGTAATCCACGTATAGCATTAACACTTTGGCTGAGTGCCTACGGAATTACCAAACTCTGCGAATCATTTTCTCTGTGGTACACGAGCTAGATCCTTCATACTTCTGTAGCTGTAGTTGTAGCTGTTGGTCGCACAATATCCAGGTAAAAGCCGGTACTGCGATTTGTCAATCTGACATCGTGGCAATGATATGATTAAGGATTGCAGAACCTTGTAGTCTTTGATTCTCATCGTTGCATTTTTTTTTTCAGACAAGATTTGGAAAAGTCCATATTGCTCGACAAAATGAGTGAGTTGAATCCGTTGAAACATCCATCGAGAAGAAATGTTCTTCCTGAAGCTTTGAGTCAGTCCTCTGATGCCATCAAGGAGGATTTATCTAAACTGACAATTTCGACAAAGGCTTCCGAATCCAAGATCACTGGGGCTGTTTCAAAAAAATACAAGATTCGACATCCAACAGATCCTCTTCCAAATTCTGCCAACGATGGAAGGCAAAAGTCGCCTTACCCACCTGCAGATAAGAGAAAACAGATGTCCACTAGCGATTCACATCTTCTGTCTGGGCCATCTCCTCGTGCCAACAGTTCTAGTGGATCTTCACCGTCTTCGAGTGCACCATTGACACCAGGACGCAAGAAATCTTCTTCGATGTATGGAAGCAGTGGGGGAATCAGCCCTTCACCAAAAATTCACGTAGTCTTCCCAAGGTAAATATTATTTTAAACTTACTGGAAGTAATGCTCAGATTCAAAATATGTTTTTTTTTTACAAATAAATAGAATCAGTGAGTGGGCCGGATAACTGATATTCCTCTAGCCCACTTAATTCTTTATAATAGGCTACAGTCACTGCATTTTTATTGTTTCCCATGGTAAAAAGGACGAAAGAATTAAAATTCTGATGATCTCGTGTTGGTAGTTTTTTTTTCAAATTTAGCAGAAAAATGTCCAGGTACCTATTTAATTGTTTGGTCAGTCAGTAACAATTTCATACTCCAGAATCCCAATTTCATTACGTTTAGTAGAAAAAAGGAGTAAAGTAGTGACCGAGTTGAAAAGAGTGCAGTAAGGTTATATATGTACTTTTGTGAATTAACACAATTGGCATTTTCTTCTTGAGAATTCAGGAAGTTACTGCTTGGCCAATTAATCAATCTTACTAATTACTTTCCCTATACTGGAATAACAATTTGAATTATTTCATTCATATCTGAAAGGCAATTTGCTCGTTAGATAATTTACTTGTTACAATTAGCTAATTACAATAGTTATTGTCTTGCAATTGTTGTTGGCAGTGTAATTTCGTTGCATCTAACCATTAATTATATCTGTCATGACCTTCACTAGTTTTCCCAAGGAAACTTTCCCTTAATTAAACTTGTTTATTTCTGCTGAATGACTCTCTATAGAATCTTGTTTTGTCCTGCAGTGTAGCATTTCAAAGGCTGAGTTTCCTTGAAATACAAAGATAGAAAATATTACTGTTTTGTGTTATTTGGCATATCAAAGACATGTATGTATCAAGCAGCTGTCGTAATTCATGGTAATAATATATAACTTGTGTTGTGTATAAAACGGATGATTAAGCAAGCAATTGAATCTATTATCTGCCATCAAGGTTATACATGTACAGTTATGATCTATCCTTTTTGTCTCGGCTTTTTTTTTCACGGCATGGCATAATAACGAGCCTTGCATAGTCGTAATTCATGCAAATTAACTCTTAATCGTGTTCATTTTTATCATATTCTCAGCGATCTGAATATAAATGATTTGACGTACGATGGCAAGGCTAGTTCCAAAAGTGAGTAGGCTATGCTCTTTTGTTTGTTTTGCTTTAATTCCGTTTTCAAACTACTAGTTTTTGACACATTTTTACCACTATACAGTCACTACCCCTGAGAGTGTCAGTAATGGTAAATCATCTTCAACAACTAAATTAAACAAGGGCCAGCGCACTCCAAAAAAGGAAAAGGTAAAGCTTATAAGCTGACTTCGTGACACTTAGTGTGGCTTATGTGGATAGATTAAAAATGCACACGTCTTATTTGTTGTTTTCTGTATTGGTACTGTAGTCTTTTGAATCCTACATGATGCTTGATGAAGTTCAACAAGGAATGAAAAAAGGCGAATTGCTCGAGGTGTGACACCCGCAGGTTTTTTTTTGTCGAAAAGCCAAATGCTTTTTTTTTTATAATTATTTTTTGGGTTTTTCTTTCAGGGTGTTTTAAGGATAAATCCCAAAAACTTCCAAGATGCCTACATCTCTGTGCCGGTAATCCTCGGTAGCACCCACTTTGTGTTATTTGTCTTTAGCAATTTCCTCTCATTTCTGTTTAATGCTAAATAATGTCTTATTATCTTTTTCCTTTGTAATATTTTCAAAAGAAATTTAAAATTAAAAAAGCAATGCTTGTAGTTTTTCCAAATTTCCAAATATACGGTTGAACTGCCATTATTAGAAAAGGGATTATATTTCATAGGACAATTTTAAAATGAAGATAACCGCCTGTGCCTTGTCTTTTGTTGCAAATCTTTGATTCTGCTTTTAAAAAAAGTGGCAGCAAACTGCTTTCACAAAATATTAATCTTTTCTTAGGGAGAACTGACGGACATTTATCTTGGAGGGATTCTTGACAGAAACAGGGCGCTGAATGGGGATGTGGTGGTGGTGAAACTAAAACCAAAGGCAGAATGGAAGGTGAGTTATGATTGATGACTGAGCTATCAATTTTCTGCTTTTTTCACTGTAGTGGTAATTTTACTTGCATTTTAATATTTTTCAGATTCTGAGTAGTGATCTTAGAAACTACATTATTAGAAATAACATTATGG
The DNA here is from genome assembly GCA_034687865.1 of Kryphioiulus occultus. NCBI lineage: Eukaryota > Metazoa > Arthropoda > Diplopoda > Julida > Julidae > Kryphioiulus > Kryphioiulus occultus. The sequence continues at coordinate 6,232 of JAQGAF010003144.1, forward strand.
AAGAAGCTTATCTAACCATACAAAATAACGAACGAAAGAAATTGGATGAGTTGGTCAAAAATAAATTTTCGAAAAAGTCGTCTATGGAAAAACCAACATTTATGACAATAAATGAAGAAGACACAGGAAAGAAGCCCAGTCGAAGGGGAAAACGGGGCAAGAAGAAAAACAAAGGATTTATTACGAGTGATTTGACTGAAGCTAATTCAAGCTCTACTATGGATAATAAAAAGTCCACTTCCAATGAAGCACATATCATGGAAGGTTCAAGAGATGGACGTAAACAGACGCAAAAACTTCAGTCTAAAAATCCCAACACAAAAAATTACAAACTCGCAACAAATGAGGGATTTTCGGAAATCCCTGTCAAAATTGTTCCCCCGAACTTAGACGTGCCTTATGAACCAAACATTTGTCAAGTTACGGACAGTATTGATCATCCCAATTGCTCAAACGAATCTAACATTCCACACTCTCCATTTCCTGTCATTGATAACTTTGATTCTTCAAATCTTTCTGCTGTTGGTAGTGATGTAGATCAAAATGCTACGCTTATTGCTGCTGTAGGAAGTCTTACTAGCACGAACGACGCTTCCTTAGGTGTCTCAAAAATGCATTTAGACAAGGAGCCGATTCCAAATAATTGGGAAGCTGCTGCTAAGAGCGACAATGTGGCCATCATTCAGTTGGCGGATTTACTTGCTGAACAACCGATAATGGACATTTCAGAAGAATTGAGTGATGAAGAGATAGTGGAAGATTGTGGTATCGCAAATGTTGTACCTCCGGACGAGCTCAGTGAACAGGACGATTCTGCTTCACTAAGTGGACACAGTTCATGCAGTAATGAGATTCACCAGGTGACTGAAGATGAACAGTTCTTTGTTGCTAACTTTGGAGCTGCTCAAAATTCAGGACAGTTGACTGGATCCAATTTTCCTGACCACCTTCCTGATTCATTAGGCAATAATGTGGGTGGCATCGCCCATGAAACTGAATATTCAGTAGAAAGTGCAAAGCCAGACATTGCTGAATTACTGCCTGCTACCAGACAAGTGCCAAATGAGGAATATTCATCTCCCAAAGATTCTTCCACAGCTGGACTGACACTTGATGATGTTTATTTTGGATGCGACAGTTTGGTTACTGATGACACGCCACTTAAGACTGAATTGGAAGCATTTCCAGATTTTAAATTACAACTTCAAGGGCTACTATTGCGAAAACCTCTTGGGGACCTCACCGTGGAGGACATTCTACAAATTCCGAATGGAAAAAAGTTTGTCCAACAAACTGCCAAAGTGAGTTGCATGGTGTTGACATTGTATTAACATTGTATGAATCCAATTGGAACTATGTTGCTTGACGATCATAGAATTGTCAGGAAACCTTCAAAATTGGTATAAAAATATTTGCGTATTTATTTTTCTTGGGATTGCATCCCATATGTTAGTTTGGCCCCAGCCAGAATGCCTAAAAAGATACATTTGTGATTTCATCAACACTGTTTGATGAAGATGAAATAATTGCTTTCTTATATTTAGGTTGTTCACATTCTTGAAGAAAAGAATCCTCGCATGGGCCGAGGGTACTTGAAACGCATGCAAGACAAAAATCCTAATTGGGCTTTGTTCTCTCCAACTGACCATAGACTGCCCCGAATCAGAATTCCGATGTGCCAGTGTCCAAAAGGTCAGGGTTTTATACATTCGTTTTATTTAGTGTATCACTTTGTTTCATGGTGATCTCATGGGTGACCCTCTGGTAAAAGCAAGGTAAAAGAATCATGGCTTTCTTAAGTCGGATACTTTTTTCATTAATTAGTACATGATTGTGGCTTATAACAATTTGACATCCAAGACATTTCTGTGACAAGAATGCTTTATGACAAAATATTTCTTGAAATCACCTGATGTAATTGCTGCAGCAATCTTCCATCCTTCTATTTCACATGCCCTGCATTTTCCTATTTCTCCTTCCCTGCTTTAGACTTTCTCATCCACCATGAAGTTTATGCCACTACCCTATTCATAGCCAGAATTACGAAATGGGATAATGCTATGTTTGCTTTAGGGTAAGCCTTAGAAAATTCATTCTGGTTAATACAAATGCGACTAACGTCCTGACTTTGTTAATTCCCATTAAGGCGTTTCTTAAAAAAACTAAAAATAATTATAAGCTCTGCCCTATTTTTGTCATTTTTTGTTTAGCATTCTAGAGAAGTCTATAGGAGCAATGGGAGACATTGATGCTGAGACGCAGGGTATACTACTTGAACATGGGGTTGTGTACAAGGATTTTCCCGACGACGTTCTAGATGGTCTTCCACAAATTTTGCCTTGGAAAATACCTGAGGTACTAGCCTTGCCTAATAATTGGGCAAAGAGCACTGCATATGACAGTAGAGTTGAGCTAATTTTCATTTTCATTTTCTAGACAATGGTTTTTTAACATGACAAAATTAATCTGGTTTTAAATTAGTGCTAATGTATTTTTTCTGAATTTCCTTATGAATTGCATATTTTTAACTACTTTTATTAAAGTTTTATTTGCATTGTTTTTAGGAAGAATTGTTGCGTCGTGATTTCCGCCAGACGTGTATTTTCACCATTGACCCTGCCACAGCTCGCGATCTCGATGACGCGGTATCTTGCGAAGTATTGGATAATGAAGTTTATCGCATTGGAGTTCATATTGCCGATGTTAGTTATTTTGTACAGCATGGTACAAAATTGGATTCATTGGCTGCTGAACGGGCTACCAGCGTTTACTTGGTTCAAAACGTTATTCCTATGCTTCCGAGACTGCTTTGCGAACAACTCTGCAGTTTAAATCCTGGTGAAGACAGACTCGCTTTCTCAGTGGAGTGGACCATTCGTAAAGATGGAGCCATTCTAAGTGAATGGTTTGGTCGATCAGTAATTAACACTTGCGCCAAATTAAGTTATGATCATGCGCAAGCATTTATTGATGATCCTGAGAGGAAATTTGAAGCTGGATTTCTTCCCCCGATTAATGGTCAATGGGTTGAAAAAGACATCAAAGAACGGATCCTAATCCTTCATGATGTTGCCCAAAAGCTTCGCCAAAAACGAGCAAACCGAGGTTCTCTTCGGCTTGATCAGATAAGACTGCAGTTCCAGTTGCAAGACACAGGTTTACCATATGGTTATTCAATCTACGTCCAACGCGACAGCAACAAACTCATTGAAGAGTTTATGTTGCTTGCAAATATGGCTGTGGCACACAAGATCTACAAGGCGTTCCCTGCATTAGCAGTTCTCAGGCTCCACCCACAACCCCAAGATAGGGGGATGAATGAAGTGGCTGAATGTTTGGAAGCCTATGGAATTCATTTGGATTGGAGCACAGCTGGAAATCTGCAGGCAAGTTTAAAAAAATATATATTTAAGGTTTTTGTTGTCATTTTTAGTGACGTACGTGACTTGACTTGTTCAAAATTCTTTGCTAAAAGTGTGCCATCTGGAAGAAATTCATTTGATCCTTGGTCTAGCTGATGTCATACAGTTTTCACCCTTCTGGAACTTTAGTTTACTTGCAATACCTCAAAACAAAGAATATTTCACGCCAATTCAGTGTCGTTATATGCTCTTAATTAGTCATTAGCAGTCGATGTTTAATTATGTTCCCTTAATTATTATTTTCAGAAATCATTAAATAAATATCTTGGAAATGACGAATTGTCCTCAGCGAGGCATCAAGTCATAATGATGATGTTAACCAAACCAATGAATGTATGAAAAATGTCTAAACCTGCCATCTACCACTGGAATTTTGTATGCGCATCAGTTAATTCAGTTTTTTATTTGTTTAGCGTGCTTTGTATTTCTGCAGTGGAGCTTTGAAACACGAAGAAAACTATTGGCATTATGCACTTAATGTGCCGTTGTATACTCACTTTACATCTCCAATCCGTCGATATCCCGACATTTTGGTTCATCGACTTCTCGCGGCAGCATTGGGTGCGTTTTTAAATTTGCACTTTTTATTTTCAAAAGCTAAGATTTCGTTGCCCAGAAACGTCGGGTTTCAAACTATTATCCCTGACTTTATAGCACATTATTTACCATTTCATATGCATCTATTTCGGATAGTTCCGTACATAACAGTGCCTACTGACATTTGAAATTTAATATTCCTTTATTTTAGGTATCGAACAAGAATTGGGGACAACAGGACAACTACGTCACCTTGCCAACCATTGTAACGATAAGAAAACCGCTGCCAAGCAAGTTCAGGAATTAAATTTGGAGATATTTTTGGGCGCATACATCAGGGCAAGTATATTTTATTACCAGTTGACAGCTGAGATCTCAAATGTTGTACTTTGGCTAATATGTTGTGTCTGCTGCTTGAATCCAGGATTTTGGTCCAATTGAAGAAGAAGCAATGGTGTGTGCAGTGATGGATCGATCCTTCGATGTTTTTATTTTAAAACTGGGAGTGGTGAAACGTATTTATTGCGAGGTGACTACTAGTTAAATTTGCATTCAGTTTATAAAAAATGACACTATTAGTGTTAATTGTGCTCTTACATTTTAATCTAAATAGCAATTACCCTTGATGAAGATGGAGTTTCTATCCAACTCCAGTCCTCCACGTCTAAACCTTGTCTTTTTACCAACTGAACAGCAGAATTCATCTTTAAATGTTGTTGTCACCATTTTTACGAGGATTCAAGTGGCTCTTACAAGCATGAAAGACAATCCACTTAAATTTAATGTAAGTATTGAGAAAACTGTGCAGTGGCAATTATTTTTGACATTTCAATTTCATTCACCTTTTATACAGTATATTACAAAGTTTTGGGTAATTGATAAAAGGAATCAATTCCAAATCTAGCTTACTTGACTCTACTTATGTCCTAATTTGATGAATAATTTAAAGCTTGAATCCACAGAGTCAGCAAGATTAATTCCACTTAGACATTTTACAAAATTCATCAGCAACTGTTTTTCATATAAATCATCATGCATTAACAATTATTAAATGGACCAATTATGTAAATTGTGCACTTTTTAATTACTTTTTGTTATGCTCAGGCAATTTTTTTAGGAATTCTTTGACGTGTACGTGAAAACCTGAAACATGCAGTTTACACATCCATGGCTGAAAGACTCGTGTTCACATAAAGAAGCAAACACTAATTTAAGCATTCGCGTACAAATTTGATATTTATTTGTTTGGACGGCGTTCTTATATTAGTTAATTTGTCCATATTTTTATTTCCAAAATTATTGGTAGAATCCCAAAGAGGCATTTTTAAACTTAAATCACGCAAATGCGACTTGGCCAATTTCTTTTAATTGTGATTGGTTTAGTCATTTTTTGTGCACTTCCAATAAACTGATGGACTTTATTGATAAAGGGGGATTTTATATCGGGTTGTGTAAGATTTGACAATACTGTAAGATACATTTCAGTTTTAGAAGCCTTTCTCCCCTCAAGTGAAAACTTTTTTTTCAATTACTTTTTAATTCTGCCATTGTTTTTAATGTTTTCTTGGTAGGAAATTTTAATTATAAAAGTAATACGAGTAATGTGTAGCAAAAACAATGATATGTTTATGACAGTGGCCAAGTTTGAAGCTTGAATTGTGTAAATTTGTGCATTTGTACACTATCTTCGCTGTTTTTAAATGCATTTTTCAGCCGCTTTTATTTGCCATTTTAACATTTTAAACGCCACAAATTTTCTATTCGTTACAAAAATAAACGGACTTATGTGGTAATGTGAAATTTCATCTTTCGTGCAGTTTCATACAATTTCGCAAACATGAGTTTTTAGTTTCTTGCTTATGCATTTTTTATCCCGTATAGGAGTATAAGAAAAGCACTTTGAATATAGTTTTTTACATCTACCCCTATTCATAAAAATAAAAAAATTGCATGCCACTTTTCAAAAATTCTCCTAATTGTTCACAAAAATGCAAAAAGCAATTTATGGAAGGTCCTAAGCCATATACAAGGTGCCAATCTATGACTAGCCAGGCAACTAGAGCTTTCATTGGTTTATTTTGGATTCCTTCGTCGGAGAGGCGTGAACCGTTATAGGAAATCTTGAACCGGCTGATGCAACAGATGGACTGAGTGGGTGTGGATTTTTGTTTGTTTTTACTTTACTGTATGCATAATATGGATCCGATCCATAGAGAAAAAATAGCTCAGAACAAGAACAAGTTAATAAATATCATAGATTTCGATGCTTTACGACCAAAATTGGGAGAAACTGGAATATTTACAGATGACATGCTGGAACACATATCCGTAAGTCCAATACACAGTACCTCCTTCGAATCCTTGACTTCATATTATAATGTACTTAATTGTCAACCTCTAACTATGAACACTTTTTGCAATTTCTAGTCTGCTGGGGCATCTCTCGAAGATAGAAACGATAGGCTACTTGTTAGCCTGCCCAAACGGGGCCCTGCAGCCTACGATACGTTTGTAAAATGCTTGCTGGACAGTGGGCAATTGTCAGCCGCTAGAGTCTTACAACCTGCAATTCCTGATGCCGGTAATTTTTATTGGTATCTTCATTTATACAGTAGAGTGTCAATTAACTATATTGCTTTGCATTTTTAAATTACAGGCGTCTGGAATGGATCTATAACACCGTCGAAGGGACCTATTATCAGTAACGCGTTGGTAAGGAATTTATGAGAAACGATTACTTTTGGTTTCCAATGAGTCATTGGTATTTATGTATCCTCTAGGTATATCCAATGCATTCAAAGCCTAGGGGAGTGGCACTTATGATAAGCAACACCGTTTTTGATAATAATGTTCTCGATAGTCGAGTTGGTGGAGAGATTGACGAGGAAAATCTGAAGCGCCTTTTTGGTTACCTGGACTTTGAAGTTGACTTCCATGGCAATAAAAGTGCTCAGGTATGTAGCCTTCATTTTATGTGCTCGAGTAGGCCTACTTGTTGGAACTTACCACGAGGTATTGCTTCTTAGTCATCCTTATTTGAGGAGTGTGCATGGTTGCAAAAGACTTTTCAGAAGTGAGCTGTATTTTTAGCTGGTACGTCTTGTGCCATTGATAAGTATTATACGTTAATCCACACTCGATCGGTGGGTATTCGCTTTTCAACATTTGCCGTTCAAGTGACATACTGGTGAAAAGAGAACGTATCACATTACTTACCCATTCGAGTGTGGATTAACCTATATGTTGAGGCAACAAGAATGCAATTTTTGCATAACCATTATGCTTTTGCAAATGGTTCTATATAAGTTGTATATTCACTCAGTTGTTTTCATAAAACATTTTGGATAATTTATTGCATAGTTTCTCAACTCGGAAAAAAACTTGTTTTATTTGGCTATATAAGCGAATTGTTTTTCTAATGGTATTTTGTTTTGCGGTTTTTTTCAGGATATTGATGCAATTGTTGAAGATTTTCGCAATGATCCCCGTCATTTAAATGCTAATGCTTGCATCGTTGTTATACTGAGCCATGGTTCGCCTCACGGCTTTTATGGCTCGGATGGGCGCGAAATAAGCAACGAAAAAATCATCGAAAAATTTAATAATGTTAATTGTCACATGTTGCGCAGTAAACCGAAGATATTCTTCCTTCAACACTGCAGAGGAGGTGAGCATGGGCGTTTCAGATATGCTGCCTTAGATGTTAATAAAATCAAATATCTTGTGGTAAACACAAATTAAATGTTTTAGATACTCCTGATCAGGCCATACCACGACATCATTCCAAAGTTACATACCCAGATGCAGGAAAAATGATACCACATGATCCTGAATTGCACTCTCTACCAGCTTGGTCTGATATCAGAATTTGCTACAGTACATCACCGAGTAAGGGGTTTTCAAATTAATGTTGCGTTATTTATTGTCAATGAAACGACTTGTTACAGCATTAATTGTTTTCGAACATATTTTAGAATACATGTCTTTGAGAAGCCCTGAATCTGGAACATGGTTTATTCGGGTATTGGTTGAAGTTTTTAGTGAAAAGGCTCATGATACACATTTGGATAACATGTTGCGAGAGGTACGTTACGATTACAGTATACTAGTACAATATCCATGGTTAGAAATTCCAAAAGTTTTTACATTTATCCTCATTAGCATTGTCAGAATTTCCATTTAACACTTGGTTATGTTGTTTTCGACAGGTTGCTAATCGAATGCATCAGTTAGATTCCTATGAAGGCTGGAAGCAGTCTCCTGAATTCCGTGAGCATGGGTGGACTCGCAAGCTTTACTTCAATCCAGGAATTTACAGATAACTGGCTGATGCACAAAATATACATTAATGCCTTGATCATTCATCTAGCACAATTTTCTAGGTAATCCTTTGATGAATTACTTAACGTTTTACAAAAAAAATATTTCTTAAGAGTCATGTCTCAATTTTTGATAATGTACTGATAATGTACTCAATAAAATCATTTGTTTATAAAAAAAATGATTAATGGAATTTGTTCCATGAATAATGTGATAAAATACTTTAGAACATTGCATTTCATATTTTATGTACATAACCAATTTACTCAATCATTGTCATGCTTTCTTTTCACTTGTCAACACTTGTTTACCATCGACCATTAAAAAAATTCCACTTTGCATAGGGAATGTAGTTGCACAGAATAGATCGTAGATGGCGCTAGCGTTACAAGGTCAGTAATACTGCCAATTTTATCACATGCCGAAGGTAATGTGGCCACAAACATAGTGATGCATGGAACCAACATGGCGGCAGCATGTACGATAATGCAGTATGCATTCAAATTTTTGGAACCGACATTTCAATTTCTGAGTTACCAACGCTTGATATTTTCAATCCCCCCATGAGCGACTTAAATTTCGCGCGCTATTTTGATATTTGACGAAGCATTCGATCACCATAGCCCACCTACCGTAAAATGTTTTGCATTACATGTACTGTATTTCATAATCAGCAATCTGGACGCACATGTGACGTACAGTACATGTAAATGCAAAACCGTACGTGTTACGTTTTAGGCTTAACCAACATGGCGGCATTCGAATTTTTTGAACCGACATTTTTCTAAATTACCAACACTTGATTTTTTCAATGCCATGAACGACTCGAGCATCATCTTGTTCTTCGACGAAGCACTCGATCACTAAAGCCCCGCCTACGGTAAAAATATTTAGAATTATTTCATAGTCAGCAATCTTGACTTTTTGTTGAATTTCTCATGACGTGTATGTACTGTACATGTACATGAGCATTATGTCTGTTTGAATTGTCAAGGCCAACGCCCACTCGCGCATGCGAGATAAAACAGTTGTTTCATAAGTGAGTATCCCATAGTTTTCGATTTTTCGCAAAATCGCACAATTGGTAGTTTGGTACTCAAATCAACGCAGCATGGCGAAAGTGGAGAAGCAAAACTTCAAGATGATCTCGTGACGAAAATGTGCAATTGGGGGAATTTGGGGCCATAAATTGCTCGATGATTTGGGTCCCATTGAAGCAGTGACTGCCAAGTGTCAAGTGCCAATGGGAGCAATGACCCTTCGGCCAGCCCAGCCGGCCTTGACTTTGTCTGGACTGGTCGGAAGTGTGACGGTTCGGCACTCGTTTAATTGGATCGACCAGGAGGAGGTTGATGAAAAGCCTTCGGTTGAAAACTCGATTTAGTCGATTGTCTGCGCGCCTAAATAGGTTCATTTCACTTTTAATGCTAATTTCGTCGATGCTTTCTTTCCCCTTCCTTCCATTCTCAACTCACTCACTTCGTGGGCCCAGTGCAGCTGAACTGCTGAATGTGCTTCGTAGCGTCACGCGAGCAGCAACGTCTCATCTCCAGCTCGCTTAGCTGTTTTTTTATTTATTTATTTCTGCCCAAGAAGTTTTCTGGCTTTCGGATTTCTCGTCTCATGAATGTGGCCAGTTTTCACTTCCAAGCAATTCGCCGACATGGATACGAACTTCAACAACAGCAATTCGGATCGAAATTCGCTCATCAGAACGACGCTGCGAGGGGCCACGGACGTCAAGACCTGCAAGGTAAGCGTCTCAGTACTTTGAACTTTGACATCCTAGTGGTCTTCCGACGCAAACTGGTGTGAATGGGACGCTGTTGCTTGTTTTCTCTAATGTCTTACACCTGCTGATCTAGTTAAAAATGCAGAACTTCCTAGTTCATCGTCCTTATGTTTTGGCCCACGTCGTATTGGTGCGCGAAATTTTTGTCAGTTGTCCAGCTTGTCCTATGGTGATCTCTAAAGCTCGGCATTTCTTTATTTGAATAAATTGGTAAACTTTTTTGATGATACACCTGTAAAAGAAGGTTGTCAACTGCCAAACCATTACGTTGTAAGTGCCTGGAAATAAGTTTTCAACAGGGAAAACAAACTGAACTAGGTATACATGTACATGTATGTAGCTATAACAATCGAGCTCGTTAACAGTGGTTTGGATGAGTTTATTTTAGTACTGAAAACAATAGGTTCAAACGGTGTACAACAATATTAGTTAAATTAAGAAGAAAAAAAGAGCACTTAAAAAAAATATTTGGATTAGGCCTATTAGATATTTTTATTAAATGTCTTAAATACCACGATTTGTGCATTGCCACACAAAACATTATACATGTATATGCTAAAGTTATTGCAACCCCAATAAACATTCATAAAACATGTTTTCTTGTGTCTGGCAGCGAAGCATCGCATTGACGTCCTTTCTCTTTTCATTTATCAATGTGCATTGTCGCATTCAATTTTATGTCCACGTTTTGAAAACCCGCTTTTCAAAGTTTTTCTCAAAACATTGACTTGGTTCCATGAGTTCATCGATGAATAGCCTTGGATCATTGCCACCCTGGCAAAGTTTGCTGTAGCGATTTTTATCACTGTTCCTTGGGTATCTGCGACTTTAGGGCTGTGCTACATTGTAGTATGCCCAGCCATGCCATAGACTCTATGAAACAGTGGGTTTCTCTTAACTGCTCGTATTGTTTTTGCGTCCCCAATCCCTTTATCCGCCCTATTGCTGGTGTAGGACGGCATATGCAATGAATTAAGCTAAAAAACACTATGAAACAGTGGGAAATATTGTGGCTATAGGCACTTTTACAACGTTATACAGGATGTACACTGCATATCTGCAGAAGCACGAGTTTGCGATGCATCATCATTTTAAATGTGGACAGGTCAATTCATATCAGATAAAATCTAGCAGGTGTCTAATTGAAAATGTTGCCATCCCCATGTTTGATTGACGGCCTATGCAACCGGTGGGTGTTGTCATGGCGACGAGGTGGCCGGGACAACTGTTTTCTATAATTTTGGAGAATTTGCTACCTTCTCCTAAATCACTTGTTTTTTCGTTCAGATCCTCCATAATTCAATTTTAGTACAACATCAGTTACAAGAAATAAATGTGGATGAAAGAAAGTTACGGTATGCGAAACTATAATTCTTATGCTTTCTTTCCCTCATTTTAAATCCATTTGGATTAATGGACAGATTTTGCCGCGTTTTGCGGACTTCTGTTGCACTCTGAGGCGTAAATATTCATGAAATATGCCCATGAAGCATAAAAACGCCCCTGACTAATTGTTCATTTTCATATTTTATATTCGAAATGCTTTTATAAGCTTAGCTAATTATCCCGCAAATGTGAAGTCATTTTGCCTGGATCCTTCTAAGTGCAAACTAATTACATTTACGATTTTGAAACCTTCTTCGTAAACACTGAACTTATTATGCATATGGGTTAAATTAAATTGAGAAATAATAGGCCATATATTCAGGGCTGCATATATTGAGTGCAGTGTTCGGCGGAGCTCCACCTTTTACCCCATAAATATGTATTTTAATTAAAAATTATTAATTGTCATGCCCCGCACTATCAATTGCTAATTAGGACAAACAGAAGCACTGCTCTCTATGCCCTGCCTGTATTTCTTCAAAAAAATAGGCAAACTTTTTGGTCATGCAAGCATAATAGATGATCAACACCTTCGAAGTAAATGGTAAAATACATAGCGTGGGTCGAATAGGTTCTTAGTTTACATTGTTTTCCAATACATGTTCACATTAAAAATGTACGTTTGGGCTGGTTACATTTCAGATGGTAGAACAATGTCCAATTACGTATTCGATATGCAAGAAGTTCTGTATGCAAATGTTTACTATTCACGAAAGAACGAATTACTTCCAATAGACGATGAAAGAAATTGAAACTTTTTGCAGCTGCTGCATAAATTGCATACCTTGGACCCTTGGCTTATGGTCAGTGGTCGCCCATGACAAGGGGGTTGAAATACCATGCAGGCATCTCACTTCATAATGAGCTGTTAAAATTTCGTGGATTTTTCTCCATTAGATTAAGCAGATAATGGGTTCAAAAAGCCCTTGTTGTGGTTTGACCATTCATGTCTTCTAATCGGATTTTCTAAACGTAATGGGATAATTTTCACGAGTTAATCCGTTTCACTCACTTCTATGGCTCTAATTTTAGCCCCAGTCGACAGCACATTAAGGTTCATGAATTGTTTATTGTTGTTGAAGTTTAAGATTATACAGGGTGGACCAGATATCTGGGCCTCTCAAAATAACGTTCAATCCGCTGGTGCTAGGATAAGTGTGCTTA
>JAQGAF010003145.1:0-18849 GCA_034687865.1 Kryphioiulus occultus
TATCCTTTGGAAGAGAATTCCAACGTCGAATGGCATGCAGAAAGTAAGACCAATAGTAAGAATCAGTAAGGGCATGCAATTCCATGAGCGGATTGGCATGACAAGTTCTATCACATCGGTGGTTTCGTTTAAAAATTCCCTCCACCAAATTAGCATTTTGGGGTAAAGTTCTATTCTAAAGTAAAATTCTATTGCTAATTCAGGGTATCTACCCGTCCCTAATGTTGCCAAATTAGAATTTAGTTATTTATTTTGTCTTTGGTTAAATCGTTGAACAGGTTTGGAAAAATACTGAAAGTATTTAACGAAACAGTTTAGTAAATCACATACTGGTTAAAATAGGCCGAGTGATAATAAAGTTTCTACCCATATTACAAAAATGATTTTTTTAATCTTTTAGTTACAAGAACCAAATTAAAAAATACGCTATAGTACAGCACTTTTAAAGTTTTATTTCTTGCATTTGGCTCACAGGGAGTGCCATCAGGCGGCGCTGTAACCGCTAGAATCCAAAATGGCGGCTATGAATGAAGGGAAAAGATCGATGTGTTTTCAGGATTATTCCAAATAACTGATCAGTGAATAGTTTTAAAAGAAAATTGAATTTTCAAAGAGATTTCCACTGTATAAAATCACCCAAGGTCCTTCAGTTCCAACTTGAGGGTTTTCCTATAGATGCCATTTTCGAATTTATACAGTATATCGCTCACAACGCCGCCTGCTGTCACTCTGTTTGAACCAACGTTAAAATCTTTTAGCCAACCAACTACCTTTGAACCAAGTACACGTGCATGAAATAATGAACTTTAGTTCTACCTTTTTCCGAAATTTTAGGGTTCCCACTGAAGCTGGGAATCCTGGTAAACCTGGAAAAATTCAGGGGATTTGTCACTGACTGGGGAAACCTGTGAAAGTGTTTCTTCCGAAATGCATTGTGGGTAAACGGTGCCAGCATCACGTATCAGCCAATGAAATCGAGAAATCTGGATTTCTTGTCTTTTCCAAGATCGCTTTGATGATACCGCCTTAATTATGCTCGCAGGTCGCACTCCAACCACTAATATAAGCTTAATTTAGTGCTCTTCATCTTTTAACATTTATTTATGCAGGCTGGCTCGCCATTGGGGGGCCCGCTGGAAATGTTTGCTATGGGAGATCTGGAAGAGACTCGAAAATTTCAAACTCGTTTGCTCGCTGTAATACGAATTTATGGAAAAATCAATGAAGGCAAATGTCGTTACTCGAACATTCTGTTATTGTATGTTAAGAGGAAATGAAGAAGAAGAAGAAGCTACGAGGAAGGCTATTCAAAAGTGCAATGTTAAATACGGCGAACTCACAGGGGAGATTTTTGATTGCTAAGTTTCAACGTGCAATTGTTCGTTGAAGGTTTCTATATGATTTATTTACGCTCATCAAGTACACACAGCTAGTACAAATAACGACGATGGAACTTTTTTTTTCTGGTGCTCAGGAAGTTGCTATAAATATGGCGAAGCGCAAATAAGAATGGCAAATGAGCGTTTTTATGCAATTTTAAGGTACAATACGCCAAATTTTCGAACGCTTATCGTATGAAATAGGATGGGATCTAGCTATTTACTCAATGATTCGTTGGAAGATGTAATAATTTTATGTTGTCCCATAACTACCATCGTATATGAGACTGGTGGCGCCACCAACACCAAACAGCACCTTTTCAATCATAGGTTTTGGGACGTTTGTTTGGATATTCTTGCCCCGAAGGACATTTTGAACGTTTGGAAGATAAGTCTGCATAAATAAGGACAATATTGACGCTATTGACATTAATTCCAAAGTAATCTAGTTGATAAGTTTACATTTCGATATATAGTTGCGCGATGAAGATAACGTATACCGAAATAATGTTATTTATCTGTTTATTCATTTTCGTTTACAATCGAAGCAAAAACTTGAGCTCCTAAGCAGATGCTCCTTTTCCTACTTGCTTTTAGTTTCCTATGTAGCCATGGAGTATACTCCATATGCTGTCAAAAGATTTCATTTTAATCGAAATTAGGACATTCACACATGGACGTGTACAGTGTACATTACAAGTTGGGTGGAAATACATGTAAGTGGAAGTTAGTCGAAAACTTGTGATTGAATTTGTGGTTGAAAATACAAAGTATAATATAGGTTATGCAGTACGTTCTCTGCAGTATTTTAGCCCAACCCGTTCTTATCTCAGGGCTTATATCATTCATGACCATGCATATTCGCATATATACGTTTTGAAGGTCCCTACATTAAAAATTAGGGTCATACTTTACGGTGCATGTCCTGCTGCTGCCCAGCTCCAGCATGGTACTATAGGAAAGTTAGCTTCGCCTAACGGCTCGTAGGCTGGCAGTGATTGCCTAGTGGTTAGGGGAAGCCAAGTCAGAAATTGCATTAAGTTAGGTTTAGTTAAAACACTAATAACCTGCGGTTAGGATAGGCAAAATAAATAATTTACATTTAGGTTAGAATTGGTTAGATTAAATACAATGTGGCAAACAAGTCCTAAAATTCCTAAAATGTGCTACTAAATGTCCTAGAAAAGTCCCTAAACGACCTGTACATTGTGTTGTCGGCCTACCTGTACCAAGTTAAGTACTGACAGCTTTTTTAGCTTGGCGCAGGAGCAGATTGATACCACTTTTGTTCTTTTAATATCGCATTTTAACATAAAGATGAGTAAAGATAAAAAATGCTGCGTTCTGTTTGAAAAAGGGCTAATTCCGACAGCTAGGACAGGTGTCACTAGACAAGCATGGTTAATATATTTATATTTTATGTTCAGTTGGGGCTGGGAATATACCGTGTTATATCCAAAGTCCACTGTTTGCTTAGCTTTATTCACCTTAAGTTCACCTAAGTTGAATGTCTCTCAGGGAAAACAGCTTTGGAAGCTGGTGGATTTGACATACAAATTGACTTAACGTCACGTCATCACGTTTCCAAAAATCAAGAAGCCGAAGGTGCTTTTGCCGCATGATCGTGAAATAGCTCGGTTGCTATTCGAGAAAAGTGATATTCTGACCAAAAAAAACCTGATCTGATTTCTCCGAATCAAATATTTCCAGCATCGCATCTCTTGCCGAATTTAATCGATTCGGAGCTGGTTTAAGCTGCTCGGAAGGAGCTTTTTCACCTTTCATTGTTGATGTAATGATGAAATCTAAAGGAGGAAGTATCTTATGAACAATCCTAATGAATACAAATGCTGCGATGAGATTGCAGATTGTGCCCGTGGTGTATTCAACCTCTTCACCCCACATCCTAACGCAGGGAATTTTTGTTCAAACGCCATGCGACTAATGATACGAACGTCTATCTAAAGGAAGTCTCCTCTAGCGAGTGTCATCAGCAATATCAGCAAAAAATACATAAAAAATCCCCCAGCTAATGTTATTAGAAGCCTACGAAAGCATGAGTCGATATTTTTTTTGATACCTGGCTTTTTTTTCCCTTTAACATACATTCGCCCTAATTTCAATTATCTGTGAACTGCTGCGAGGATGGAAAAGACGAAAAGTATTGGCAATTCTCGCAAACGTGCTGTGCAATGAACAATTTGATCTCTTGAACTCGAATGTCGTATATCCCATGATGGATTCGCCTTAGACACAAAAATACTGAGGGTCAATCATTCATGAAAGAGACGTGTGAGCAAATGGACATGGGGTCAAAAGTGACTTGTTTTTCACGTATAGTATTCGTGGAATGAAACGAATATTTTTCTATGTCGACGGAACAAAAGGATACCATGACCAAAATTATAATCATTCGTTGGTTGGTCGGTCCAGATAAGTTGGCATAATAACGTATAGTATGTATCGGGTTAAAAGTGCTCAATTTCACTCTGTCCTCTATCGGAATTATTGAGCCGGATTTCCTGCCCACTGCTGAAGGAGAATATAGTTCCTCTAAAAAATTGTTCAGTCTTCTTCGTATTATGAAATACGGTAGTCTTATTAAGTGTAACTGTTGAGTGTTTTCATTTATAAATTCATCATAATTTTGAATTTGACATGTAGAAAATGACATGTATAACAGTTGCGATTAAACACCAACGTACTAGAATCTTAGAATTTCCAATATCATCCAAGTGATAAGGTTCAAAACGTCCACTAGCTAGAGGGCATGGGTGAATTTTGGCACTCTTAACATTATACGGACTATAACTTTTACTGCTTTCTCCTCTGTAGTTTGTATGCGCCACGTCGCGCTATAATTTTTGCAATTAGTGAGTAAATTTTATTTTGGCTACTTCAAATATTGATCTATCTCTGTGATGCTAATTAATTGCAATACTTTGCGATAATATAATTAGCGTACTTGGAGACCCATGCACGAAGCCGTTGCACAGGCAACAACTTGTTCTAGCCCTGATGCATAAAGTGGTCGTTAATACCCGAATAATCAATCGGTTTCTTCACCCCTCTGATCCCCACCCCTATAGTGCCTGTATTCATGTATCCGTTTATAATTAAAATAAACATTGCGATTAAACCTGAGCTGGAAAAGCAGTTATTAATTAAACAATTTGAATTTGCAGCGTTTGTTTAAACTTATGCGAACTCTGCAGAATAAAATTGGTCTTTGGTAAATAGCATAAATTATATTTAGTATATGCAAATAGTGACTTTCAAAATTCTCATTCCAATTTACTATTTCGTATACATTTGAGCAATAAGCCTTGTGGTGCACTCTAGATACTGTACATGTAGTTCCAACCGTTTTCGTAATACTGGACCTTTATTGTCTCGAGGCATGCGAGGTTATATTCATAAAAATAATAAACGTTGTCTGGGGATCCAATTCGCTAGCCATTTGGGTTTTTATTCGAAAGATATGTTCCGGGGTATTTGGAGCGTGTATTTGCGGAGACATCTATCTTTTGACAAAAGTACAAACATCGATTATTTTCTCCAAAATGTGAGGTACATGTACATGTTCGTTTACTTTAATGGAAACGCCCCCATCCAAGGAGAAATAGAGCCAAATGTACAATGCATGCATTTGCTTAAATAAAACTGTCATTAAAAGGAACGGGGAATGTTTAAAATAAAGTCGGAAATGCCAAATTTAAATGCTGTTTTGGTTCAGGAAATTTAATGTAAGTCATGGGACATGCCCAACAACATTCTGCTTCCTTTTTAATGGGTTTCTGCCATATAGGAGGGAAAAGTTAATTATTCAGAAACTCTCGGCTTCTATAAAAACTTTGTGAGACGGTTGTATAACTTAATGGCCGATGTGGTCGACTTTGAGAACCCCGGACAGAATTCTGGAAATGGTTTTGCGCTAGTTTTGCTAAATTCACGAAGTTAGCGAAGACAAAAAATGTCACGAAGCAAGCAGTATAGGAGAAGTCATTTCTGGTTAGAATGACATCCTGTATAGGATTAGATTTCTACAGTAATTTCAACATAACAAAGCGTAAGCAAGCTAAATTGATTTTGAAATTTTTTAAACTGAAGAATATGAAGAATCAAAGAAAAAGGATGAAAACAGAACTTTTTCATTGAAATATCTCATTTTTAACTTTGGTCTTCAAATTTTACATTGCACATATAAGCTTTCAGCTTTTACAAAGCCAATTTCATCTTCAGAGGTTTATAAATATCTTTCGTCTTTCAGTGCAGTGCTATTTCAAATAAATTAAGTTAAAGATTTTTGTAACATCTTGTATAGGATTTAAAACATACCTTCACTACATTGAAAATGCTTAGTGAACCCTATACATTTATATGCTCAAATCGTAAAATTTCATACATACAACAAATGCCATTTCAAATAAATTCAGTTGCATATTTTTGTGACATCTTGTATAGAATTTCTGAAATGCCTTCTCTCATAATATTAAATCAGAGACCCTTATAACAACTATTCACTATTATTGCTCCGAAAAGCGATGTGCAAATTGAATTATTTTGCATTCCAAAAAACATTTTACACTTTTTTACGGTTGAAATCATGCCCACAGCATGTAACCAAGCTTTCTTTATCTCACTTCGTAATCGCGGGCGCATTCTTTTAAATATTTCATAAAATAACTAAACCAAGAAAAAAGGTAGATAAAAGTTGAACATGCACGCGTTGCTATACATGTACTGTAGTATACAGACGAGATCTGAAATAGGGCCTTGATAGGCAAAGCTGTTGGGCCAAACTTGAGAGAAAAACAGAGTGGAGTATGGCTCAATGCTTCATCTTCTAAGGCGAATGGACAATTAAGGTGGTGGAAATGACCCTATAATGTTGTCCCGGTAAAACGTAAAGCCGAACATATTGGCCAGTTTGGAAAAGGAGCTGAATACGTGCATTTGAATTAATAAACGTTGCATTTATTACCTCATTTGTGTTCCATCGGTGTCGTTGGGTCGGAAAATGCTCAGCTTTAGGCACACTCTCCAGATTTTCTGGCAGTTTTACTACCTTTAAGCCGGCAGCATCGTCACTATCTGCGAAATAAACAAAAATGTAGCCTTAATTAAATCGTAAAAGTGAGCGTTTCATCCGCAATTAGCAGGCCACGCATGCGGGCTGGAAAAACTGAACACGCAATAAAAAATGAGATGTAAGGGCCCAAATCGGCAGCACGTTTGGGCAAGGTCTTGTTTGTGGGCATCTCGTACAAAAAAATCGGACCAACATGCAATCCCTTGCCGTTTAAAAGTTTTCAATTTGCCTCTCAGTCACCGTCCTTGTCACCGTCCAGTGTACCGTCCTTCACCTGTAGTATTTTGAAAGAAGTGATTGGGCACATAAACTAACCTAAAACGTAAATTCTTTATTTAGCTGCCCCTAACTCCAGGCAATCACTGCCAGCATGCGGGCCGTTAGGAGAAACCCACATTACACATTCAGCTGATCAATTAGCTGATGCTAACAATCTCAGTTTCCCTGACATGTGCTCATTTTTACTCAATTTAACTTTAATGTTCTGCAATGTAAAAACTTATTGTTTTGTAGTAAAATTCATCCAAGCAGTAGTGTTCACTACACTATTCAGTTTCTCCCCATCCTGATTTCCAGGCACTTACAACGTTATGGTTTGGCACCCTGCAAGTATGCGAGTAAACAAAAAAAATCCAAAGTTTGTGGCTAGTGGTTGCTTCTTTGGCAACGTTATATGCAGCAAGAATCTGCGTCGATTAAAAGGTCCCTGAAGGGCCATCGTAGTCGCGCCGGAGTATCCACTAAAATCCATTTGCGCAAATGCCAAATAAAAAAAAGGCCGAGTCCAGCAGTTTTCTCTGCGGTCCCAAGTGAGCCACCAAAGGCACGCATATTATCCGCTAGCTTTCCAGGCGCTCAAGGTCTTAGCCGTTGTTAAGACTCATTTGGACGAAATTGTTTTCTTCCCAATCATTTTCTCCTTTTCCCTTTTAATTGCTGATAAGAACAACAATTTGTGTCGAATATTCAAACAGCACTTTCGCTTTTGCCACGTCGCTGATGGTGTTCATTTCTGATAGCACCATGAACCACTAAACCCCAGTGATTACATCCAATGTTGCTTGCGATGAGTCCCATGGGCCTAGCTACCTCCACTCTCACTATCTTTTGAAAGACACAGATTTACTGTAAAACCGAGCCATTTGCTCACTACCCCCCTCTACCTCCATCCCACCCCACCACTCCCACTCACTCATTTTCTACGGATCTCAATTGCATTGGGGCCTTTAGGTGTTATTTGATCGCACTAGGCCCCCTTCCTTGTCCAATTCATAAAATGGGCAATTCGGGCCACATCCTTATAGGTTTTATGCAAAAGGTAGCCAGCCGAGTCCACATTTTTATGACCCATCTCGCATTTGTGCCTCGCAGTGATGACGATCTTCTTCTTCAACACTTTGATGCTGAACAATAAAACTCAAAACGAAATATCTATTTACGGGTTTCGCTTTTATGATGGCCCATGCAGAGATAAAAACTTGGAAACTGTGTAGCCATCATGGATGAAACTTTGGCAAGTTTGTGTCCATGATGATGTCTATCATCATTGCCCCATGTCCAAAACCACCACGGAATGGTTGCGCTGGCCATCCGGAGTAGGTAGACAAGGATCAAAGTTTTAATTTGACGACTAGGGCAGACGTTATCTGAGGCTTAAAACTGCTTTTAACTCGATCTGAAATGCTGGCCATTACAGTTTGCGGCATGTGGTCAGCGAACGCATTAATCGATCAGTGGACTTTGCGTTGGTCGCATGCCTCAACATTTAAAATCCGATTCTAGTGCTATTCGGATTATCAGATGGCTTAAAATGGTAAATAGCGTGCCCCTCTCATGAGAATGCCATATTCGCATAAACATGACTTGGACCTTGTTGTTTAATGAAGCATGAGCTGTGTACAGGGTGTCCGAGCAGCGAATTCTGCCCATCTTGACCGCTTTGATCTTGGGCATTTCAAGTAACCTCAGAAAAAAATTAAGTCGAAGCCTGACAGCTAAGAGTAGAACGATAAGAAAATGCCACTTTGAAAAGGGAGTGTTATATAGTCATCTTATGAACATCTTGTAATACCTTGTAATTAAATACAGGAAACGTTTTTATATGTTGATTCAATGGTAACCAAACACGTGTGGAGCATTTTTTCATCATTTAATCCTTCATGGAGCTTCACAACTTGGTGGTTTCTAAAGAAATATCAAGGCAGCTTTAATTATTGAACAACCTTGCATATTACAGGGTTCCCACAGAACCTGGGAATCCTGGAAAACTTGGAAAAGTCAGGGGATTTGTAACAGACTGGGAAATCTGGGAAGTCAGAGGCATTTTGAAAAAGTCTGGGGTTTCGTAACTTTAAATCATATATCGGTTATGACGTGTACTATAGTTTTAAGATGAAGTTCCATGTGCACAATGAAAGAAAACCCCAATATACGACAGAGTGGCTCATATTTATGTTATTGAGGTCAAGAGACAATCATGGATGCATGGGAATAAATCGACCCTGAATTGTGTTATATTGTGTATCAGATATAATTGTGTATAAGATAGAATATTTGAGGTTATTACGAAAAACGGGGCATCAATCAGTTGTTGATTCACTAGTGGTCTTATAGTTTCTTAACAGGCAAATTTCTTTTCGTATACTGCTTATTTGTATTTCGGTAGAATTGGACACGTGAAATTAAAATGTTTGTTTTATCGTGAGTCAATGTTTCCTAACGTTTTGTAAGGTTTGATGTATCCTGATTTTTATAAATTCGGAAAATCATGGTGGTCTTATAATTTCTTAACGTACTGTAGTAACTAAACAAGGCTAGTTGGTTGGATCAATAAAATTCTCATATCGTATCAAATACATTTAAAATGGGGAAAACAGGCTGTTATTTAGAGTTAACTCATTAGGTGATTTATAAAGGCCTAGTTGAATAAGGACTAAATTAATGGGTTGTTCTAAGTTGTGCAACATTTGGCCTAGACAGCCTTGAAAACATAACTGTGGCTAACAGTTCCCTGAAGACATGGTTGGTTCTTTTGCAGTTAGAGATGAAATTGTAGACCTGATATATTTCCAGCATGCCATTACTTAGTCTAAAGGCGATGGGAACGAAATACGAAAACGTATTTGTTTGTATTTTTCACAATTAGCGTTGGATATTCTGTCGTTGTCTTGAAAAAAGGCACGTTACTTATCTTGTGAAACTCACAAAAATTCAGTTTCTTCGATCGTTCATCCGTGCTTACTTGTATGTCAATATTGCCTCGTATATTCATTAAAGTTAATGTTATCTTCGTAGTCAGACACGCATACGTTTTTTGTGCATTAGCGCACAGACAAAGACAAAATCAAAGCATTGATCTTCGAGAAAAACCCAAAGGAATTCAGCGTGACTTATAATTAGCTTTCTATTATGTACGAATTGTTTGACTGTATCGATCCGACTATAACAGGTCTTGCTTTTGGCTTATTTCCATCATTATCCATAATTTGTTCTAGCATTTGGGATACATGCATGTAACCTCTAGTATTTAGATAAATGCAGGCTTTATGATGTTGTTGCCTTTAGAGATTTTTGACAATCACATCTTCGGTCCTCATTTTTATACAGTCGAGGGAGAAAGAAATGTTACGTATGTACGTGTAGGTCCAAGAAGTGATGTTCTGGAAATCAGAAAATATCAGTAGCCCGATCAGTATCAGTAGCCCATGCATTAGCATGTTGGAATACGAAAGTGGGGCATATATAAATGAACATATCATTTGAAAGGCAAATTTCTTTATTCAACTGACATTTTCGTTGAATGTTTTTCGCATTATTTTTGTATCCAAGTGTAATCCTTGGCTTTTTTATATGACAAGAAAAAAGCTGAAAAAATGAACTTAAAATGAAAGTGTGCATAAGAGGTAGATGGTTGAGCACACTTCTTTCTACCAGAAGTGTTCAAGGAGAAACAACAAGATTACAAGTACACGTCCTTTCATGCAGGGAGAAGTTTCAGGATTGTGAAAAATGCGTAAATGCAACTGGCATTGTAATTGGTTGCCTGAAATAGCATTTGTCTACTTGTTTATACGATTTGAAAATTGTTCGGTGACACTTGTGTACGTGCTTGGGATTTTGTTGTTCTTACCTCTGTAGGCATATAACATACACTTACAATTTGACAGGAAAAAAGGTAGAAGAAGAAAAAAACCTATGCACCATACGACGATAATGTTTTTAAAAACAAATCGAGTTGATGTGACAAGGAGTGATGAAATTCCCAATGTCAAATTCAAAATGAAAGAATGGCCTGTGACGTTACATACGAGCTTTAACGTGTTATGGGGGATTGTCATCAAGAAAATTTGAATCGAGTTAGATGTACATGTACATATCATAAAAGTAGAAACAAATCACATTGCTGCTAAATCTGTAAAACTGAGTATTCCGATATGAAAAAGTCACACAAGTTGGGTGAAACTATACATGAAACTTTCAATTGAAATTTATGTAAATCCATTTGCATTAAAACAGTGGCAAATTATGTGAAATGACAAATGGGAGTTGTATAATTCGTTGCATAATCTTTTGAATAATTCGTAAATACTTTCATCCATCACATTTCCAAATTTCATACATCACCTAATCTGTATTATTCATTCGAAGAAAGCATAAATTGCCATTAACGTCTTCGTGGCTTGAAAACTAATCCATAGCGAGTTTTAATGCGAGAATTGTACGAGAAATGCCTCGCCGTTAAATTGGTTAATCTTTTGAATAAAACTTGCTCGTAATAGAAATACAAAGGATAGAGGCACTTATAGACATTTCACTAAAATACCTGACTTATTCTTGTTTTTTCGAGTGGAAACTTCCTATTACGACGACATGCTAACAGTCAGCTGCATGATGAACAGATGCATTTTTAAACAAAGCAGTATGGATTTTCTTTTATTTCCAATGAATACCTTCAGACATTCTAGCGATATCTTAAAATGGATGGGTAGTCATGTGTAAACTACATGGGTAGATTTGCGTTGAATTCCGGTCAACGCAACTGAGGACTGAGAAGACTTGAATTAATAATAACATACAGTATTATAATGAATATCCAGCGCATATCCGTATATACAGTATACATGTATGAAACTAATCTCATGTCCTTGTTTTAAACATAACGTAGCCTTATCACGACATGCTCATCTTCAACATATGCTGAGGTAATTTATGATAATTATTCAGTGAACGTTAATATCAGTCATGAAGATTTTATTTGTGGCCATCCAATATGGGCACGTCTTGATAAGGCCTTATCGAGTTTACTAGCAATACACGGATTTAAATTGAAATGTCCAGACATGCAATACATATATAACCACGCCAGTTTGCAGTAGGTAATCATACGAGACAGCTTGCATTTATCCGTGCATGTGGCATGTAAGCCATGCATGGCCATAGATCATGTTGCCACCTGGTGTGGTTCCAACCACAAAAAAAGCATTTATAAGGTTTTTGCAATTTGTCTCAATTCCACTTAATGGCTACATGTCCTCCCCAGTACTGTTTCCAGTCCACCGACAAAAGACCTCGTCTTTCTTTTGTGCCAAATTTTGCGTAAACATTTCGTCTCACGAAAGGTTAAACACTAGCCTTGGCTATAAAGTCACTGTAAGTGAAGATGAATCAACAAAGACTTTGTAGAAAAAAAGAGGAAAGTTACATGTATCTAAAAAGTGGAAAACTAAGACCAAATAAACGCATCTAGCCTGGCGTTCAATTAATCTCCCAATAAAACGCTTCGAGATTAAGATAAATTAGCGGAATAGAAACAACGTTAATATGTATTCTGTCCAATCAGGAAGCTCGGTTTAAGACAATGCTCTGTACATCAACACACGAGCGTTGGGAATTGAACGTCCTGCCCCTGAACGATGGCAATCACCGATAGCAGCCGAGCTCTGCACATAAACCAAATATTATCATAAAACACATTAGCAAAAATTACGAGAGGCTCATAAGTTATTGGTTCTGATATGAGGGTCGTTAGGCACTTAACGTGGACAGCGATGATTTTATGGGACTTGACGTGCCGTATCTACAGTGGGAAGTCTAATTATCACGTGACGATAAGTGGAATACGTCACTCTTTGATCTTCTTTTGCTCTAATGGGTGCTATGAAGTATTAATAGAAAAACATGTTGGCTCAATTGTTTCTGGACGGTGACGAAAATATTACGGGTCGACCCAGGGTTCTCACAGAACCTAGGAATCCTTGGAAACCTGGGAAAGTCAGGGGATTTCCTAACTGGTTTTTAGATGACATTGCCCTTTGTGCAATGAATGAAAACCTCAATATGGCAGATCGGTTCCTTCTATTTGGCTTAATCTAAACTAAAATGCTAAAAAACTAAACTGGAAAAAAATCTAATGGCGCAGCGTAATTCATTATGACAATAAATCTATCGAAATTTACCAATACTCCACATTAAGAAGTGCAGTCCTAGATACTTTGAGGTTGTGTGAATTTCTTTAATAGCCCTATAATGAATTGAAACCCTTGTATGCAAGAGAAGGTTCTTTTACTTTATTTTGGTCAATGAGGAACCTAATGGTCATTGGAAAATAAAAAAAAATTAACATGGGAAACCTGAGAAAGTCAGATTTTATTTCACTAAAGAGGTAAGAACCCTGTCGATCATAAAATGGCTACGTTAGCATGAGCAATACCCACTAAAATCGTATTCTAAGTTGTCGGCTTTTAGTTCAACTACAGGGTGTCCGAAAAGTATCGCTACAACTTTTATCCAATAAATGTCACAGTTTAAAAAAGTCTCATGAAGTGTCTTCTACAGTAACCATTGGACATGTTGGAGTGGTTCAACCCAAACACCATTTTTGGCTACCTCACGCTTGACATTTGACTCGTTTCCATTGGTGGTCCCCGTAATGACTATTTGCTTAAGTGGTCTCTGTTTTTTTCCAGCAAGGCTGCCTGTAAGGCAAAATCCAATTGATGTAATGATAGAGATAAGCCAATCGTAGGTTTCTGCTTAATTAGAGATCATTCACTCATTACAATATGCACCATTAAACGTAATAGCCCTTGAGTTATCCGTTTTACCATGTTAAATGAACCCCCTTAGTTCATTTTTTACTTGCCTTTCAATGGTCTCATCTTCCTCCTCAATGTACCTTTAGCTCTACACTCCCTTACCCCTCTTTAATTCCTGACATCTTCTATACCACCCAAAATGATTGATGAGCATCAGACAACTCGCTCTAAGAAAGAGCAATTTCGACTGAATTCCTATCTCGACCTAAGAACTGTTAATAGACTCGGACCATTTTATTATCACATTCATTTTATGTTGGTTGCCTTTTTACCCTCGTAATGGGAAAACATCTTAGAAAACAATGAACTCGGATATCATCATGCACAGTTTTGAAAACTGATGATTAATTATCATGCTGTCTAAACTGACACACTGTCAGAAATGCTCCAGTTGACATTACAGAGTTTTGAAACTGAAGCTGACTTTTTCAGGATATTTTCCCTGACCACTCAAAATACAAAAAATATGACCATCCAATGGAATGCTATATTTATAGCTCATTATATACGAGCAGGATAGAGAACAGCCAATTCAGATTAGTTATTTTAAATTTCTTTTACAGAATTCTTTGTCATCTCTTCAATGTATACTCGGGTTGAGCAATATCTACATATGCAAAATCTTTTATTAATTTGTTGAATTTCTCGGACTTTTGAAAGGACGTTTCAATTTCCCTGAGATTCCCGGGTTTTCCAGGTCTGGGGGAACCCCTCTGTAGAATACGTAATATTTCTCATTTAGAAAACGCCTATGGCGCTGCCACCTGGCGGCAGCTCAAACGCATAGTCTTGAAATGTTGAAAACATGTTTTAAAAAATCAGCGTTGTCTGTTTGCTTGTCCGAAGAAAAAATTTAGGCAGAAGAAATCAGCAACATCCTTCTCATTTATAAGTCAATGCACACCAACTAAAATGTCCTGCCTTACGGCAACGAGTTTATCAGTTAATCTTAACCGTTTTAATCAGGAATAACGATGGATAAAAGCAGGTCTAGCTTGTTATTATCTCTAATTAATCTTAAAAATATTCGAAAACAAACTGAAAACCCCTTGATGGCATAAGACGGCATAACATTTAGATGGACCTTTAAGAAGTCGCTGCTCGTACTCAGCCCCAGGCCCATTTCTGATTATACCAAAAAGGTTATCAAAAGTCGTGCTGCACGGATTTTCAGCTGCGAACTAGATTACAGTATTTTTTGTGCAAATAAATCTGAATTTTGGCTGATCTTCCCAATCTAAGAATAGAAGTTGAGGACTGGCAAAGCCTGCTTGCTTGCACCTATGACATTTTGGCTCGTATAGACAGTGTAACGAAAATTGTAAAAAATAAAAGAAACACAAACTCTTGATTTCGCCCAAAACAATGCTAACTTGATGAGAAGTTCAATTAGAAGAACCACAACTTATTTTTTTCCTTTCTTGGGACACTAACATGTGGCTAAAGAAAAGGGAATGGCCAGTTTCTAAGAAATCGCAAGCATGGCATTTTTCGACTCGGGAAAATTTTTTTGGCAACATCTTGTCCAATCTTCTAAAACTGAAAGACCAGACACGAGAATTTACATTATTATGGTGACGACATCGGTTAAGTTTGCAGCCCTTAACCAAATTATCACGTTCACCTTCACAACAAAGTTTTAACAGATACAGTATGCATTAAGTGCCTTATTGCATATCATATGACAGTATAGCTAATGTAATCATGCCAAATTAAACGACGTGTTTAAGGTTCAGGAAATTTCGAACAAAAACTATAATTACCAGGACTAGTTGCATACAGACTATCGAAATAATCTGGCCTACATGTACATAAACATTTACACAAGTCTAGTCTAAATTGTACTACTGTATATGACTCGATATAAAGCTCGAGACAATTTCATTTTCACCCAAAGAAGATAATTCCTTCTGGTTTGAACTGTTATCCAAAAGTTCCCATGTGTGTTAACATTTTCCCAATAATTTTTTTCTCACATAATGACATAATAAGTAAATATGGAAATACTTAATTAGAAGTGCACTTTTTGTTTGTTTTCTTTTTGTGTAAATTTAACCTAACCTAATTACCTAAAGCAATGTATAACAGATATAGTTTCCAATTTATCTGCCCCTAACCGCCAGGCAATCACTGGTAGCCTATCAGCTGTTAGGAGAAGCCCACATTCTCATAGTATTTATGCTGAAGTCGGGACTATCCATAAAGTACATGCGAATATTTTTCCAAGATTTTTACCAATGCCAATAATATTTCGTACGTTCGTCATATTTCAGTCATGCATATGCTGTAATGCGTGCATAGCCATCTACCTTGAGTATAGTCAATTGTTCTTGAAATAAATATACCTTGCATTACTATAGTTGGAAATGCCTGAAAATGAGGATTGGTCGAAGAAATAATAGGGCAAATAACAAGGGATTGGACGGAACCCAATTATCTCTTACAAGGGACTGAGCACTACATGAACAAGCTTTCAAAAATCGATCTTTTTAACATGCACTTGTTATAAATATGCCGAGTTTGGTTCATGTCAAAAAGAAAAAAAAATGCCCAAATAAAAGCAAGCCACCATTATCTTGGTACAAATTGCCGGTTTAGAGGCAATTATTGTGCATATTTGGACGAGACTTTAACAGATCAAAATAAATAAATAGCGAGCACAGAGGTTTATTTTACATTATGTAACAAAGGGAACAAAGGCAACCGTGTCGAGCCAATTAGTTGCATAATGCAGTTAAACTTCTAATATTACATTTCTGGTAACAGCAGCAGCTATGAAATGCTGTTAGCAACATATTGACCGCCGCTCATGCTATACATGAAAAAAACGTCAAAGCTTCCATTAACACGGCTTTGTTAATTAAATAGAAACGCATACAAAAAACAAAAGCCTAGGATTTAAAGTAGAATACAAAGAAACAAGGCGTTGATTAAATTAGGAAGCATGGTCATTGCTGAAGCCAGACCTCTGCTAATAATCCTGTTAATACTTCAAAAGGCAGTGATAATTTGGGATGGATTTCTTAACACGATAATGTACATTATATTTTTACATGTAGATTTTGTCAGTTTAGACCTGGTTTAACAAACTTAAAAATAGGTAAATTTTAAAAACTTTTAATCACCATAGTTTGTCGCAAAATTCATGTTAATGTTTGATCAAATTGCTCATTGGACATACATGGCCCATTTTCAAATTTATATTATCATGTAAATCAGGGTGACTGGCCGTCTGGAAAAGTAAAGGAACTTCTTATGTCTGGAACTTTGTGTCACGACGATTTTGATTGGAATCAGTGCCTCAGAAAAGCATTAGAAAAGCTTTATTGGTGATCTACTTTTTTTTTAAAAAAAATTACGTATATACAACGTTTTCATATCGTTAACATTTCCTAACATCCACTAAAATACACAAAAAATTCATATTTCGTGATCTAAATTTTCTAAAATTTTCGTCATATGGCATTAGATATGGGATATTCATTTTCCATCTGATCTGGGTCTTTTGCCAGATCTCGGATCCCCGGTCCTGTTCATAATTTTAACACTACTTAAAATGATTCAAAGCATTAAAATCTTGCAAAGAACGTAATACAGCGTTTTCCCTTTCTGAAGTAAAAATGTCAAATATATAAAACGTTTCTTTTAAATTGTCTGGAAATTTTCCAAAAAGTGTCAGGAAAACTTGGAAAAGCCAGGGAAGTATTTAATTGAAGATTCGGCTTGTCACCCTGGTAAATGGATCAAAAGGCAGGTTAGACATGGAATGTCACAACGTGAATTTACAATCGTCGATCGTCTGGAACTTTTGTAATATTGACGTAATTTTGACAATATCAGAAAAGGTTGCTTGTATTGCAATACGGGAATGCAAGCTTTCATATAGGCAACTAGTGCGTGCGCCAAACAATAGACTTTTCACTATTTTTAGCTCATATTCAATGTCGGAAAAATAAAGATATCACTGTTATATATGCTCTTTAAAACCCCTGACCAAGCAGAACGGATCAATAAGGCTGTTTTTGTGTCGGTTTTCTGCTTTTCTTGCCATATGCATGCACCCAGCCAGTATATGGCGATCCAACACCAATTCCATTTGCATTTCTTATTAAACGTCTTGGAAAAATGCAGATATAAATCTGAGGCAAACTGCGGTCCGAAACAACATTTATTGTTACTCGCAAAGATGAAGAATGATGAAAAAAGTCTGAGAGCAAGGTTACAGCCATATTCGCCAAAGTGCATTCTCTGCGAGACCCATGCTATAAACCATTGAAAAAAATGCTGGGTTTGGGGACTGAAAGGACGCTAAATGATATACGAAAATTAATAAAATGGTACCGAAATTCGCGTGCAAAGTGAACCGACTAGATTATCTAAAATTCATGACCATGAGCCGTTGGCAAATAAACGCAATTTGCATTTTTATGGAAACTGCGTGGCCTGCTAATAAATAATGAAGTAAGTTTGGTCTAACGATCCCTCCTCTTTGCCATCAAACCCTATCGGTGAGTAACTCAATTTGACACTGGGCCACACAGGTTTTACGTCCTGGACCCCATCCAACTTCCGTTAAATACGTTTTATGAAGGGCCGCATACGGAATCGGGGTTTTACGAGCGTGTTTAATTTATGAAAGAAAATCAGATATAGAAGTTGATATTGAATGCTTTGGCAGCCAGATTCGAGCTCACAATACAATGCATTGTGGATTTGGCAACTTCTATGCACCCATACGCCGTAAAGCGAATTGCTGTATAACGAATCATGTTTTAGCATAGATATATCCTGTTAATTCAACAGGATCCGTTCCAATATCACGAAAAAAAATTAATATATTTGTAACACTATTTCCATTACATATTTTTTTTAAATACATGCAAATGTACATGTAACAAACAACTTACAATCTTGAAGAATATTTATAATCTGAGGCTGAATATTTGCATAACATACATAATTGCTGTATATGCGCAATTTGTGGATGGTTTAAAAAATTGATCACAATTCTGTTGTTTTTGTCGTGTTTTTGCGTACTTGTGAAGTATTTAATAGCATTTTAACACTGCGTTCATTTCAGGATTCACTTGAAGAACGCAGTAATAAGTTTTATTGAGCTTAAAAGAAGCGAAACAACAAAAGTTGGACCAATGTTTTAAAACAGGGCCATCCTCAACTACAGATTGTGATAATGACAGGCATAAGATACGACTCAAAAAAACTCAGATTAACACACATGCGACTTCAGGTATCCCCGTTTCGCTATGACCTATGACCGTTATAG
>JAQGAF010003146.1:0-18843 GCA_034687865.1 Kryphioiulus occultus
AACGTCTGATGGCATGCAAAAAATATGACCAACGATATGCATCCGAATGGGCATGCAATTCCATTAGCGGATTTGAGTGACAATGTCTACCACCTCGGTCCACCAAACTAGCATTTTCCTTGGAGGTAAACTTTTCAAATAGATTCATGCTAAAAGCCTCCCGCCTTGTACTCAGTGTTCCACTGGAGAATCTCGTCAATTTTGACCGGAATCTCATCAGTATTGACCAGAATCTCATCAATTTTGACCAGAAAATTGAGCAGATCTGAACTTCCAACTTCATCAATTATCTGTTGATTAAGGTCATAATGGTCAGATCTAAGGCTTTCAGAATGTCATGAAACACGACGATGACGAAACTAACGACCTAGGAAAACTAATTTCATCCCAGCTATTCTTAGTCGTGCACGCAAAATCTGCTTGAATAATGTATTGCTCGTAAACAAAATTTCCCTACGGCCCACGCCCTGTAGCGTTCACAACGTCGTTACATGAAAAAATGCATTGTTTATGTAACGCAAAAGTAACGAATTGACAAATTTATTCATGAGCTGGAATATTTGTGATTTGAAGGCTATCAAACCATTACGTTGAAAGTGCCTGCCGCCCCAAAATACAAAAAAAAACTTTTTTAGCTTTAATACGTTATTTGTGCCGACCTAAACCATAAATAGTGGGGAAGAAGTGTTTGGGGGAACTAAATTAACCTAAATCAAAATTTATTTGGCTGCCCCTGAACGCCAGGCAATCACTGCCAGCCTACGAGTCGTTAGGATACGCTCGCTTTCTCATTGCGTCTATGGCGAAGCAGGGCACATTCTGTAGTATAGTACAACCCTAAAAATTGTGGATTTCCAAGGAACAATGATAAAATCATTAAAGCAAACTTCACGAAGGATATAGCGTTTTGTGTCGCGCAAATCACACTTAAATCGCATCGTGAAAATTTCTAACAATCCAGATATTTTTCACTAAGAGCTCATTTAGTCCTTTCTTAATTTAATTTCGACGTTGCATATGTACACCATTTAAATTTATTGTTTTATGGACTAAAACTTCAGTGTTTCCCCACCTGAAAAGCTGGTTTCCAGGCGCAACGTGATGGCTGGCACCCTTCACACATACACGCATTTAATCCATGGAAGGTAGACCAAAACCTCTCTCTAGCGACCAACTTTCATTCCTGTTTTCGTTAAACTTCTTCAGGGTGACTGGCCGAAACTTCAATTCAATTTCCCTTCAATTTCCATTCAGGCTTTCCAGACAATTTTTGTAAAATTTCCAGACAATTTAAAACAATTATTACGGATGTGACATATGGTGGAAATTTTAGAAAGTTAATATCACGAAATGGTGGATTTTAGCCCAAAGTTAAGTGAATGCCATATAGGTGAAATTTTTGAAAAATTACGCAAAATAATGGATTGATATACAGTAATACACATGTATAACACACATTGCCATAAATAATGATGTGAACACTAGTGGTCGAAACCACTAGATCTTAAACACTGCATAGGGGACATTTTTATAAACAAAAATTTGCGAAACAATGAATTTAAGGTGTATTTAAGTGGAGTTTCATAAGAAATATTAAGTAATGGTAATGAAAACGCCATAGGCAAAATTTTTATAAAATTTTTTTTCGCAAATACAGCTCTTCTAATAGATACATGTACTTAGATCGATCAAAATCGTTGTGCCACAACATATTTCCAGACATTATATGCATTTCCTTGACTTTTCCAGACTGAATGAATTTCCGTGACTTTTCCAGGTTTTACAGACGGCCAGTCACCCTGAGGTTTTCCAGGTTGGTAGTCTCCATGTCTCAAAACACAACTGGACGAGACGAACAAATGGTCGTCGTGGACACGTGCATGCAACCCCCATCAAGGGGTCAAAGGTCAAGAAGTTGCACTACAATGGATGAACTAGAGAAGGAACACAGGGACACACACCTGAAAAGCAGCGGGATCCGGGCGGAAGTTAAGACCGGAAGTAGTCCGTAATATCGGAAATTGATCGAAGAGCGTTCGACGACGAGGAGGAAGCGGAAGGAACGAGGACGTTTAAGCACAACGACTTAAGAAGAAGAAGAAGCAGCCTCTGAATGAACAAGAAAGAGATGGGCCAGGGGGGGCTTTTGTGAGCCTCTTGGCACGGGACGCAGGTTGGGGGTGGCCAGGGGGGCCAGGGGGATCCGACGCCCACATCCGAATTCTAACCAATGAGCGAGGGGGAGGGGACTGGGGGCGAGATGAGGAGCCCTGTCATGCGCACCTGAAAATAGCTCGGACTTAAATTTAGCTTAGCATCTCATTCTTTTAGGGGCATGGGGACATTCGAGTATTAAAGTCATCGTTTTAGGATGGGGGAAGGTCAACCAGAATTTCAATCATGATAGCTCCATCAGAATATTCCTTAAAATAAAAGTTTGGGTCAATTTCGCCTTTGTTATCCAGTTTGGCCACAAATTTCGCCTCTGGCTTGTGATTTTGGGTTACTAAAATTCACCAATTTTGATCAAAATTTGCAATAAATTTCGCCTATGATTTTAATGTTTTTTGAAAAATGTGCCATTGTGTGGCTAGAACCCATCATGATTGATCTAAATCTGCAAGAAATTGAAAAAATGTCCTTTAGTGCAACTAAAATCCATCATTATATATCAACATGTTCTAAAAATATTGCCTATGGTTTTATGTTGTTGTTTTTTTTGAAAAATGTGCCATTGTATGGCTAGAATCCATAACGTTTGATGTAAATTTACAAGAAATTGAAAAATGCGCTTTTGTGTGATTAAAATACATCGTTTTTAATCTAACTTTACAAAAAATTCCGCACGGTTTTTATGTGAATAAAATTCATAATTTTTTATCTGGATTTTGTAAAAATGTCGCTATGGCTTGTTTTTTTAATGTGCTTCATTT
This sequence comes from Kryphioiulus occultus, assembly GCA_034687865.1. NCBI lineage: Eukaryota > Metazoa > Arthropoda > Diplopoda > Julida > Julidae > Kryphioiulus > Kryphioiulus occultus. The sequence continues at coordinate 2,934 of JAQGAF010003146.1, forward strand.
TTTTGTCTAAATCCGTTACATATTTCACCAATGGTTAATTTTTTTTGAAAAATGCTCTTTTATGTGACTAAAACTCATCGTTTTTATCTCAAATCACTAAAAATTTACCTATGGCAATCCTTTTTTGGCAAAATGTATTTTTTTGACAAAAATTCATCTTTGATCTAAATATAACAAATTGGGGGTCTGAGCACAACGATTTAGTGATGACATAATACTTGAACTATTCCGAAACCTCTTCCAGGAACATCCCCGAGTTGCGAAAACAAAGCTGTTCAAAAATGAACACATTCTGCAGCATTCTTCCGGATATTGACTCTCATCGGACCTCAATAACGGTGGCCACTGTACGACCTCATTCGCAAGAACCGGAAGCAAAGCCCATGGTGCCAACGAGCCAGAAAAAGGCTCTATTTGCATCCTCGGTGTTTATTGTTTTTCGCTGAAAATCTTCTTCCAGATTGCATTTGGGGCGAGGAAATCTGGAAAACAGGAGCCAAACAATTGAGCACCAGGTTGCGGGACCCCGGTTCGTGAGGCATGCGTAGCTGCATGCAGCAAGGCGAGGAATGTTTTAAGGACACGACAATGATCCGAAGCCACGAACCCCCTAAATATGGAGAAGCGAGAGTGGGAGAGCAAGTGAAAAAGGGTTTTTGTGTGGAGAAGGGCGAGGTGAAAAACAGGAGAAAAAACCAAGAACATCCCAGCAACGAGAAGAAGAAACAGTGGCAGCCAGAGCGCACCTCAGAAATGGCACGGGTGTGATATGAGCCAATTATATTTTTAGGACGTCATTAACCCAATTGCCAGAATGAGGAATTTCAGCGTTGGAGAAAACAGCTGCTGCATCTAAGAGAAAGGCAGATGTAGCGTCATCTATCACTGTGCAGGTGCGTGGCCACACTTTCTTGGTGGAACAATATGTCTGGTTAATTCCAATAACGAACAAGATTCTACCCTGCTGAATTGGTGGCCAACTATCTGGGGCCTCACGCCCAATTAACATGTTTGATCCTCCTGAAAGGAGAGGGTAATCCGTTGAACCTCCTTTGTGATAAGGGACTGGGGCTCTAAGTGCTCTCCTGGGAATAGGGAATTCCTAGTGATCGTGACCCAAAAATGGGTCACCCGTGTACAGCACTACTACATCTGTTCCAAAACCGTCCACCAAAACAAATGCTGTAAAACTAACCAACGCTAAAACCGTGCTGGTAACTTTTCAAGGACTTTCATGAGTTGTAGACACCCCGGCTGTCACTTCCCCCATTTGTCTTTGTGATTCTAACAGCATGCTCTTGGCGTGTCCGCTACACAGAACCGAAGCCCCGAAAATAGGCGATGTTTTCACATTCGGAAGAGCCTCGGCCCTGCGAAGTGTCATCAGCTATCAGAAAAGCAACAGCCAGGGCCAGAAACGATCCTCGGCGAGAGCGACAGATCCGCTTCGGGAGTCTCTATTTTGGTCCTCCCGTAGCACGACAACAATAATAGCAGCAGATTTATTCGGGTGCCACCTAAAGGAGTTTTAATGGCCACCCTGACCTCTGAGGAAGCCGAGGATTATGGCACATTCAGGACCTCTACACTGTAACCAAAAGGGGCTTCTGAGTCTTTCATCGGCTACGATAGCAACAACCCTCGAAGTGCTAATGCAGCGATAGCTATCGGGAGCTCCATCCACTTTTGGGGATTGATTTTTGAAGCATCGACATCGACGCCGATCCCACGCACATTTTTCAAGAGTCAACCAGGGGTGAGGTTTGGTAAAAATGTATCGATGAGGCAGAGCCGGCAGGTAGGTGTCTCCAGGAGGCGTTCGGGATGCTCCTAACGCCACCGTTGGCACCTTAGCAGGGTAAACACGACTAACTAGGCATTCGGCTTGGATTTCCACGGTCCCGATCGCGGCCAAGAAAACAACAATCACTCATCGGGCGGCTAATGCGCATAACGGAAAAACAACAAGCAGAAGTCTTTCAAATGAAAAAAATTAAAGAAATATGCGGAGGAATCCCGAGTGGTGGCGGATGGAAGTGCACCGCGCAGCTGGCTGCCCACCACTTCTGGATGTAGTCCAGAGAAAGCGTTACCTCCCATGAGCGCGTGACAGATGCCGGCACACCCTGCCAATTACAACTCTTCATGTGACCAGAGAATAATTAATGGACAGTCATCCCACTAGCTCGTGGCACATCAGTGCTGACAGTACGCAACTGAGTTGAATTGAATTAGGGCAGGAAATTTTGAAAACGTGAAAACATTTAGGATGGAATAGGATGGAAAGTTGTGAGACTCACGTGATTGCCGTTGTTCCGATGGCTGTTTCCATTCTTGACTGGGGCCAAATCAGAGTCGACGTTCAGCGAAGAAGCCACCATGCTGTCAATAGCCTGGGGAGAGAATAAAATTTGTGGTGACAATACTTGAACGTTCCCCAGGGTTCTCCCAGGGATCAAATTTTCAAGTTTCCTGACTTTCCCAGTTTTAAAACAAATTTCCCTGACCACTGAAAATGCAAATTTTCTACTTCCCTGACATTTCCTGGTTTTTAAGACAAATTTCTCCTGACCACCCTGACCAGTGAAAATGTGGCAGAACACAGAATACAGATTTTCATTAAGAAACAACAAATCTAGATTAATATATAGAATTCCATAGAATTGTTGGTCATCAGTTGATTTTTTGTTAATCAATAACTACCTACAGTATGTAAAATCTATTATTGAGTTCATGAATTTCGATGACTTTTCCAAAGCAAATCCAGATGCCAAGTGAGGAATGCTATGCAATTGCTTGTTTTAAATGTAAACAGGAGATAGAACAAATGCTCATTAGTAAACAAATTTCTGTTTAGGTTTTTTTGTAATTTAAAACTTCAAATTAAAGATATCTTCCACAGAACAGCTTATCATGTCTTGATCCTGGTGTTAACCAATAACTCGTTTGCTGAATTTCCTTGACTTTTTTCAAAGTAAATCCATTTCCCTTCATTTTCCAAGCATTTCCAAAATACATAAGTTAATTTTCCCTAACATTTTCCAGACTTTTCCAATTTCTCTGACATTTCCAGGTTTTCTAAGTCTGGGGTAACCCTGTTACCACCTAAATTTTCAAAGATTGTTATATGGCGCCATCTATTGAGGCCTGTGCTCACCTTCCAGACCTGTTGCGCTGACTTGGCGACGCCAGCACCATCTGTGGTCGAGTATTCGCTGTAGCTGACCTTGGTGAAGCCGGTTGGTCGACTGACCACTTGACCGCCATGTTGGGTGTCAAACAAGAACAATGTTGAAGGCTTTTCGTCTGGCAAACGAAAGCAATTGAGATGTTTAATAATGAAAAATGAGCAGCGGTGACACTGAATGGTAAAAAAATCAATAAAATGACCACAAACTGACCATTCGAGCTTTTCTTCACGTTTCTCATCTGGGCTCGGATGCGACGCCTCTGGTCATAATTAGTGGCAGTGTCCAGCTGTAACAGTGAGGAGGAAAAATTAATTAACAAATTGCATTAATGGATTATTAATAATGATGAGAAAGCATTAATTAGTAAATGACTCGAACGCACCAACGTTAGGTTCACAAACTTGAAAAAAACATGTTACAAATTGGGAGTAATCAGTAATGTCATGACGGCGGACATGTGGAGTGTCAAAAAAATTATCCCATAGGATAGAATTCTTGAACATTTGTTTGTAAATTTCCTAGATTTCACAAGTACTTTACGAGAAATTCCCAGAATTTCACAAGTATTTTACGAGAGATTTCCAGAATGTCACAACAAACACTTTCCATAAATTTCTAGGATTTCGAAACATTTTCCAAACATCCAGCATTTCAAAGCATGTTATGCGAAATTTCCAGACTTTTATTTTTACTGGAGATTTTAAAGAGTTCAAAGCAAGCATCAGCTCTAAATTTTCACATTTCTAAACATTTAATAAATGTCCAAAGTTTCAAAGCAGTTTACGAGAAATTTTCAGGTTTTCAACGCCTTTGACAAGAAATTTCTAAGATTAAAAAAATGTTACTAAAAATTTTCATTTAAAAGCATGTTACGAGAAATTTTCATTACTTAAAAGCCTTTCCTAAGAAATTGCTTGGATTTCAAATGATTTTACGAGAATTTAAAGTATTTCGAAGCATTTTACAAGAATATTCAAGAATTTTGAGGCAATTATTTTCCACGAATTTCTAAGCAAACATTCTTCATTAATAATAAATTGTCATTATTTCACAACTTTTTCCAACAAATTTGTTCCAAGAAGAAATTTCCCAAATTCAAAGTATTTTACAAGAAATTTTCAGGATTTTGAAGCATTATCTTCAATCAAATTTACAGGATTTAAAGTCCAAAATTATTCACGAATTTTAAGAATTTCAAAGCAAGCAGTTTCATGCACGTGATGAACTTTCAAGATTTCAAAGCAATGGTTTTCCTTAAATTTCCTTGCTTTCAAAGCAATGATTCAAAGCCATTATTTTTGTGAAAATTTCCATAATTTCAGAGCAATCCAGCACATTCTACAAACTTTCATTATTTCAAAATATTTGCCAACAATTTCCAGGATTTCAAAGAAATTTCCAGAATTTCATGGCATTTTCGCAAAAAACAAGCACTTACAAAAGGGATTCCATCATGAGTTGTGCCTCTCGTTTCCCAAGAGAAATATTCCGTGAGGGGCGAAGCAGCGGCGCACATTTTCAAAACTTTTTTTGAAAAAATGTGCAAAGTATTTTTTTGGAAAATTTTCCCAAAAACCACAGGGTGCTGATTCAAGTTGACGATGTTAGCGACTGACATGAATTCACCACTTTTATATAAAACATTATCCCGCCAAGAAATTGGCCAAAATCGAAAGCCGGTCAAAAAACATCGAAGAGAAACTGGACAGTCGTGGGCAGTCGAATTGGGAGTAGAGTGACCACTGACCATTAGCGTAATAGTACTCGGTGAACCGGTCACTCAGATATAAGACGGCCATTTTGCGTGGGCAGGACGAGGGCGAGGACTGAATTATTAGGGGGTGGAGGGGGTTTGAGGGAAATACATCCCTACCTCTTTAAACTGCCGCTCGTTATACGGCATTTCGCTATAACGGCTTTTTGATTTAAGGCAATGTTTCGTTTCACAGCTGAAAAAATTTTCGCTATAACGGCCAGTACGTGTCATAGGTCATGCACAGCAAAACGGGGATACCTGATGCCACATTTGAGCTAATCGAGTAGTTTGAAAGCTAAGGCGAGAAATGCGAACAATACGAGGCAATAGAAACAATACAGCACGTTTGCCCGAGTCACATCTTATGTCTGTCATCATCACAATCTGTAGTTGAGAAAGGCCCTACATGTTTTAAATCATTGGTCCAAATTTTGCTGTTTCGCTTTTTTACAACTCGATAAACTTAATATCGCGATCTTCGAGTTGATCCTGACGAATAGAACTTCAAAGTAAGCAAAAACATGACGAAACGACTGAATTTTGATCAATTTTTAATACAACACCATCCACAACTGCGGATATACAGTAGTTATGCACATGTAATGTATGTCACGCAAATCTTCAGACTCCGATTAGAACTATTCTTCGAGATTGCAATTTGTTCGTTACGTGTACATCGTATACAGTACGTGTATATACGTGTACTTTAAAATATGTAATGGAAATACGGCGTTACGATTGCATCGATTTAATTTTTTTTTTGTGAATTTGGAATTAACGGATCCTGTTGAAACTTACAGGGTGACTGGCCAAACCTTCAATTAAATTTCCCTGACTTTTACACGTTTTCCAGACACTTTTTGGAAAATTTCCAGAAGATTTCAACAAACACTTTTCACAGATTTCACACAGATTTTTTGACCCGTACAAACGCCGTATGGCGGAAATTTCACAAATAACCTATCTGATCATGAAATGATGGTATCACCTCAGAATTTGTTAAAAAGAAATAATGGATTTTTTCGTGGGCATTACTAAGAAAGCGAACACTAGTGGTTGATACCAGTAAATCTCAAACACTGCATTTTTGTGGACTCTTCGGTCGAAATTTAAAAAATTATTCATAATGATGAAAACGCTGCAGGGAATTCACTTGTTGAAAAGTTTGATAAGTAGCCAACTACGATATTTATCATTTAGGTAAACCATAGGTAAAATAAACCAGAACTAATACATTTTAGGTGAATTTAAGTGGATTTTTCACAAATGCAGTTTTTCTAATAATTATCTGAGATACTTATACCGATCAAAATCGTTGTGCCACAACAAATTTCCAGACAATACGTGAATCCCCTGACTTTTTCAGGTTTTCCAGACGGCCAGTCACCCTGAGTCTTACTTAACTAAAAAGTCCAGGAAAATGTAGTTGAAAAGATAAGTTTTCATGAAATAAGCAAATTTGTGATGAAGGTCGGAGAAATTTTTCGGCCAAAAATTTAAAATGTAGGAAACATGAAACCTTGTATATGAAGTGAAAATCAGGGGGTCCCTCGAGTTTATAGGGGTGGGGTGACCAGGATGACGAATCGAGACCTGGACCCCCGCCGAGCGTCCAGTGTAAATCACAGTGGTCAGCGTGGCGCAAGGGGGACCCCCTGAAGTCCAGGTGGTCCACATAAATATTAGCGATATGGTGCATACTGACAACAACAACAAGGGATAAAAACTGGCAAATTAGTATAATCCGCCTACCGCACTAGACGGCCTAGTTCAAGGGGGTGGACACTGGGATGGACATTGAAAATTATTCGGCCAGGTGTGCAGCTAGGGTGGATGCGCAACAGGTGTTACGAAATTTTATAAGGTTGAGCAAGAACTCGAGAGGCACAGGATAGCGGCAGACCTTCACATTGAAATCGGCAGCCAAAGTACACCCCCACCACATAAACGGTCAATAATACATTATACTGTCAATTTTAACAAATTATGTCGACAGGCTTATAAATTGGTAATACATGATCGAGTGAGGGAAATACTGACAGACTGACGCTGATAAATGACGATGATCCAGATTTTTTAAAAATAATTTTGAGATAATGACAGTAATACCGATCTTGTGAGGGAAATACTTCTCGATTAACGTCGATCAATAACGAAGATTAAGATTTCATAAAATAATGTTTGGATAATGACTGTAATAAAGAATGATTAATGTTGATAAGTGAAGAAGATTGACTGTAATATTGATCGTGCAAGAGTAGTAGTGACTGACTAACGTTGATATTACGACGATTCGGATTTTACTAATTCTGAGATAATGACAGTAATGCTGATCGTGTAAGGGCAATACTGGCAGACTGATGTTGATAAATGACTATGACCAAAATTATTTGGATATTGACGTAGGGACAATGTATCGATCAACGTCGATTCTTTAATAATTTTGAAATAATAATAAAAATACTGATCGTGTAAGGGCAATACTGACAGCCTGACGTTGATACATTAAATGACGAAGATCCAGACTTCTTTAAAATAATGTAATGGTTGGATCCTGACAGTAATACTGATAGAGTGGGTACAATACTGATGGATTAACGTTGACTGCTAAAGATCATTCATATATTTTGATCTTCGTGAGTCAGTAAGGGAACGTTCAAGTATTATGTCATCACAAAATCGCTACTTTCAAATCCCTTCCCCCAAGTGGAAAAAAATTCAACTTCAACGAGATTTTTCTATAAAACTTAGTTAAAAAATGGAGGATTTCAGTCACTCAAAATTTCATTTTTGCAGGACAAATATTGAATTTTAACCCAGAATTTTATTTCAAGAAAAATATTGCACAGCCTTTGGTTGAAACCTTACCCCCTGCCATCCCTCATAATTCAGGTTCATAATTCTACAAAATTTAACGAAAATTCACTTTCAAAAAACACAAAATGTTACCATGTTTTTAAAAAATTATTTTGGAATATCGACCGTAACTCTTAAGGTGAACAGTGTTATTTCGCATTCGTCGACAGGAGGCGTTGAGCTTCGAATTGGGAAAAAAATTACGAAACGAGACAAATCGAAAATAGGTTAATTCGTCAGATTTGAATTTTTTTTCCTCCGATTTTCTCGTTTTGATAATCGAAAGTGACACGAATAGAAAGGCGAACGTTGAAATTGAAGTATCTCTGGGATGCATCGGCCACGCCCCTGGTGGCCTTTTGGGTCAATCAATAACGCCACCTACACGGCTGGATAAAAAGCTGGATTGCAACAATTAATCCAGCGACTTTTCTTCTTTTGTATTTATTTATTTATTTATTTTTAATCTTAGGTGAATGCTAATCGAGTGGCTGGCCCTTGATTCAGGTTAAGGGTAAACACCATGGAAATTCGCATAAATTAAAAAAAAATTGTCCGAAATCCGAGTGTGCGTGGGCACGTCTGCCTTTCGCACCTGGATATTACCAATTTGTCCTCTTTTTTTAGTATTTTTGGAAGATGAAAATTTTGCAAATTGGTCACTTCCCCATTTCCCAATTTGGGGTTGTTCAAGTATTATATCATCACTTGGGGGGAGGCCAAATGCTGAGTCTCATCAATTGTTTGTCATCCACTAAGCTTTATCTCAATTTTAATAAAAACCAACAAATTCGCTCAATTCGAAATCGATCAGGGTGATTGGCCGAATCTTCAATTAAATTGCCCTGACTTTCTAGGTTTTCCAGACACTTTTTGGAAAATTTCCAGACAATTTGAAACAGGGATCTTTTTTGAAAAATTTCAAGAAATGTATTTGATAATGATGGCAACACTGAAGGAAAAAATTTTTGATGAAAAGTTTGATTCATATATAAATCAGATAAATAGCGAACTACATGTACTATACTTATTATTTACATGTACATGCAGGAACGCCGTGGACTACAAAAGGCTTGGCGAAATTTTTATAAAAAGAAGATCACAAATACAGCTCATCTCATGCTTTTCTGAGATACTTATATAAATCAAGATCATAGTGCCGCAACAAATATTCAGATATTAAATGAATTTCTCTGAGTTTTCCAGGGTTATATTCTAATTTTTCCAGGTTCAAAAATATTTTAATGACCAAATGTGGGCCACAATTTTATTAAAAACGGTATTTAGTAATACACGAACGTTCCCTAGTCGAATGACATGAAATACCATATTAGGTATTCGGTGGGCGACCCTCGTTAACGATTCAGTAGGTTACCTAATTAACGAGCGATTAATTGGGCAAGATTCGCCACCCCTGGTGTTAATTAATGTACTTTTCGAATTCTTGCACCTGTGAAATGTGGTAGCAATAGTATACCGAAGCGCCACCTAACGGTCAGTCCATAAAACTTTTCGTTTCAACCCCACACCCCCCTCTCCTGTCACCCCTTGACCTCTTAAATTTTATCCTAAATATTTCATCCTAAATGAGGTTGCTCGATTAGGAACCACAAGCTGCAGGCTCATGATCCTTTTTCTGCGATTGAAAAACCCGGTTTTTGGTTTTTCGGGTGTTGTTGTTTGTTGTTTTTTTATTTCCCCTTTAGAAAATATTTACTGAGGAAAATTCGGGAATGGGGTCTCCCGTTGGCCGGGTTGCCCAAACCTTTCGCAAAAGGTCGAAAAACCTCTTAATTAAGGTCATCCTAAAGAGTCAATACCAGCAATGGTTTATTGGTTCTAAGTTTTTTTTAAAGTTCTTGCAATGTTTTATTTTTAAACTTTATTTAAAAAGTGTTTTTCGATGTTTACTGAAATGATTTTAATGTTTATTAAATGTTTTTAAAAGTTCTTGATATTTTCAAGTTTTTTTAAACAAAATAATACGTAAATAATTATCACAAATGCCACTGAAATAGTTTTATTTAACTTTAAAAAGTTTTTTCGGTGTTTTTAAAAGTCATTGCAGTTTAATTTGTTTTAAGAAAAACAAATAATTACAAAAACCACTGATAGTTTTTACTTTGCTTTAAAAATGATTTTCGGAGTTTATTAAAGTGCTTGTAGTGTTATTAAAGTGTTTTGAAAGTTCTATCAGTGAGTAAGTATCTTAAACAAAAAATTATGAAAATAATTTTAAACAACCACTGAAATAGTTTTATACATGTACTTTACTTTAAAAGTAAATTATAATAAATTACAAAAAAAATTGAAAGTTTTTTTATTTTACTTTAAAAAGTATTTTCGGCTTTTATTGAAATGCTTTTAGTGTAATTAAGTGGTTTCTTTTGTTTTTTCCAAATTTCAAGTTTTATTAAACAAAAATACGTGAATAACTATAAAAAACAAGTTAATGAATTCTCAAAATTGTTTACAGTGCTTATTTAATTGTTTTTATTGATACAGTATTAAGTGCTTTTTAGCAGGTTTTGGTGGTTTTTGTGTTGCGTTTTTAAGTTTTTTTTATTGATATTCAAAGAGTTTTCTCTATTAAAAAACTATTTCACATGTATTTTTGAATAATTCGTGGCATTGTGTTAATGCTAACATCACAAATATATTATTGGTGAAAAAGCTTGTTTAGGAATTTCAACATCAAGAGGACCTTACGAAAAATATCTTCCCGACCAAGTAGACCTAACGCATCGAACAAACTGATCAATGGTCAACCAGCTGCAACCACCAACACAGGCCTTGGGAAGTTTGCGAGCAACTAACTGACCAGTGATCATCTAGCTACTTCCATGAAGAGGGTCTTAGGAAAATATCTCTCCGAACACGCAAAGCATCGCCAAATGACCATTGGTCACCCAACTGCAATCCCCAAGACTTCCTCAGACTTTTGGAGGTTTGCGAGCCCATATAGAATCTATACATCAACGGACATCAACTCACCATTTTCTGTAGCGTGGCCATATCCTGCACGTCCTCGATGAGCTTCTCCGGCTGGTCATCCTCAGCGCTAACTCTTGTCGGACTGGCCAGGCCTTCGAATTTGGTGATCAACGGCATCGTGGCCCTCAGGCTCCACGTCTTCGTGCCTGCCGATTGACCGATGCAGGCCTTCAGCATGTTGCTGCTGGCAAGAATCTTCTCCGTGTTGGTCAGTGCTGCAGGAGCCGAGGACACCGTCGTGCTCCTGGTAGTGACCCGGACAACTCCCGCTTCTGACGGCATTGCACTCGGGACGGTTCGATGCTCCACGTCCGTGGCTTCCCTGATGACGAGCCGTTGGTCATCAGAACTGTCCGCAGAAGCACTTTCTGCTGAAGAACTGCCTTCGGAAGAACTTTCTGCTGAAGAACTTCCTGAAGATGCCGTTTCAGATCCATCAGAGGCATCATCCGAATCGGACGAAGACACAGTCGCGGCTTCAACGACATTCAGATGTTCTTGAGCTTCGGAGTTCGAACCCATTGAAACCCGGGGTTTGGGAGAAGGAGAATCTGGAGAATCCGGGACTGTACAAGGCATGTTCGAGCCACGGCTTTCTGAAGAGGCTTCTGAAACCACGAGATGTTCCTCCACCATCATGTCCTCCACTGCCAAGCCATTCTGGATGCCGTGATTCTCTACGGGTTGAAAGATGTCAGATGTCCGGCTTCGCAAGGGCTCTTTGGGAGGATCGGGTTCTGGCACGTTCCCGGACCGGTCATGCAATGACTCTGATACGTTGCGTTGATTTGGCAAACTGGACAATGTCGGGTGTGCAGGATGCAGCACTTGGTTCTCCGATGCTGGAGCACTGAGGCCACCAAGGAATGTTTTCTGCAATGATTTCAAATCCTGACCATCGTTAGTCGAAGCATGGTGACCGTGGCTGCCTTCGTGGACAAACGAACCCGAAGAAGAAGGAATGTTGCTTCCATCAACATCCAATATAAATTTCCTGTCTGTGTTGCAGTTACCGTGGTCAGCTTTCTCTTTATGATCCATCAGGGACTCAAGTTTAATGTCCGTTACTTCATGCTCACGATGCTCGGCAAGAATGTGGGAACGAGGGATCTCATGGCTTGCGTCATCCAAACCAAGGTCCATGTCTTCACGGCTGCCGCCACTGCACTCGGAGCTGGACTTCTCTTCCCCGACACCGTAGTCTTCGTCTGCCATACGCGGCTGCAAGACAGGACCAGCGGGAAGTTGCCCGTAGACATTGCCACCATCCTGCCGACGGTCTCCGAGATCGTCATCTCTGTCGCTGCCGCTGCCCATTCCTTCATCGCCTTCGGAGGATGAAGGTTCTGGAGGATGATTGGTTCTGGAGGCCAGCGGCGATTCGGCGGTCAAGTCCGAGTCTTCGTGGAAGCCGCTTTCACCGACATTGCTTTCGGAGTCGGCCTCTTGAGGGTGGTGATGGTGCTCCGGGTGCACGTCCACAGCACCGCTGCTTCGAGAGAGCGAGGAAGCCGCAGAAACCTCGAAAGCCATCTCGTTCTCCGCCGAATGTGGGCCAAGAGACGGTGAACTCTGTTCTTGCTCATAGTCCAAGAAGTTCTCGTTGTCAATGGCACTTCCGTCCAAAATCTCCTCATCCAGGACATTGTCCGAGGTCTCCGAGACAAGAAACTGACCTCCGCTGCTGGACAAAGAAGAAACATCGGCGTTAAATATCACTTCCTCTTCACTAACCTCGCTGGCCTCTCTGGCTCCAGCAAGAGAGTTGTCTCCATTATCATTGTTGTTGCCATTCGGACAGCCATTGGCGCGAAGCTTCGGCAATGGCAAGTGGGATTGCTCAGACGCTGGCGAAGACCTCAGTTTCGGGATCTTCGACTGGACGCTGGCCACGTTTCTGTTCTTTTGGTCCTCGGGAATTCTCGATTTGGGCGTCGAGGTCAGCAGCGTGTTCGGTCTGGAAATGGTTGCCGGAGATCGTAGCTTGGATTTTCTGGCTGGAGCTTGACCTGGACCTTGGGCGCTTGCCGGACCTTTGACGCTCACTGGAATTCGCTTCTGCGTCGCGACGGCAGCAGGAGCTAGAGCTGGAGGCGGGCTCTCAGGACTGAGGGGTTCCGGACTAGCGGGGCTGGCTGGACTGTCGGCTTTCAGTGGGATCCGGGACCGTTTTCGGCTCTCCGTGTTGCTTTCGTTGCACTTGCGGGTGGGGATCTTGGAACCTCTCTTCTTGCTGGCGCTGGGTGGCCGCCTCTGCTCTTCGGACGAACGATTCATTTCTGGTGGACAGCGACTTACAGAAAAGCTGGTGTAGGAATCTTAAAAGAAAACAAGAAAAAAATATTGGTATACATTGTGTTAACTTTAGTGTTGAATATTGGATACGTCTGAATATAAATACGAAGGACTGAAATAGATGCGAAGGAAAGTTTTCAAGTGCAAAGTTCTGATAGAAACGACTTCAGGTCTGAAGTTAAGTCATCAAACACCGAGCAGGTTGGCTTAAGTGCTTAAGTTAACGCTTTCGCCTTGCATTCGGGAGACACGGGTTCAAAGCCCGGGTCGGCTATCCTGATTGTGGTTTTTCGTGGTTTCTACAATCTCATAAACGCAAATGCCGGGATAGCTCCCTTAAAATCTGCCACAACCGTCCTTATTAGTGCTGCTTGTGGGGTAACTCATAGAATAGAATTGAAGTTAGATCTTATGTTCATGAAACCAGGCATGTGACCAGCTGGTACAGAGTTCACACTCAAATAAAATTGTCAGCTTTCCTGACTATCAAAAGTTGTCTATTGAAAAATATAAAATTCACCAAGCACTGACAATTTAATTTATCACTTCAAAAATTGAAAATCTTAAATGTTATTTCCCAAATCTGCAATCATATTCTATCACATAATTGCGACTAGATACTGCCTCTTTTGAGAAGCATCACAAATAAATTCAATTCATCACTTGACGTAACAATTTTCCATACAAATTTCCCTGACTTTTCCAGGTTGTTCCAACTTCCCTGATTTTTCACTGACCATTTCGTGAATTATAACAGCGGTTCTCAAACTTAGGAACGCGACTCACTATTTAGAATCACATACTTAAGGGACCCAGCTACAATATTGAGAAAGCCATAGGCCAAATTTTACAAAAATCACCACGAATGTTGGAATTCAGCTTGCTTTGGTAAAAAAATATACGGGTGGAAATAAAAATGAATTTTTTTTTAAAAAAACTGCAAAAATAATAACACTTTAGTAGGGTATTTTGCGAAATTATGGGCTTCAAAAAATATTACAATACAATATTAAAAGAACAAAAGTGGGGTCAAACTGCACATGTACCAAGCTAAAGGCTATCAGCCTATCAACGTTGAGTTTTAGGACTTTGTTTAGAATATTTAGTATTTTTAGGACATTGGTAACTTATTTTTTTTAGTAATTTCAGAAATATTAGGACGTGTTTTCCACCCTTTATGCAACGCATTCAAAAGATTTCTGAATCTTATGATTTGAATATTTCTGCAGATTTATGGGCAGATTACCTTACTTTCTTGTCCACTGCTGGGCAGCAGTAGTCTTACAATCCAATTTTAATATTTTAAAGACTACAATGCCGATCCCAGTCGGGCTTTTCAGGTATTTCCACTAGGCTAAACAATGCCGAAATCTGGAAGGGAGGTTTAGCTTTCTTTGATAATTTCACACTCAACAGGGGTCCACCCCATTGGGAAACAAAAGAGGAATCGAAGAGCAGTTTTTTATCATGCAGCATTTCGTGTTAACTTTCAAAGGCCGCTCCTCGAAAAATAAGTTCGCTCATAATATTGATAGAAGCCAGTCGAAATCTCGACTGTCATTAATTAAATTTGGGAAAGATTGAGTCGAGGTACTTAGGAAATCTCGTCTATTCCTGGGCTTCCCGTCAATTAAGATAAACAGCCAGCCTTTGCCTTTGTTCTTTGCGGTTCGCCGGCTAATTATCGAGCAAAAATTGAAATAATAACAATAATAACAATGGAGAAAAAAACAGAAATGACATCATCGATTTTTCGTCTCGATGGCATCATCGTCCTATCAACCAAATGAGTTTTTCGTGCCTGGCATCACGAACTGAGGAGGCAGTCTGACCACCAGACCCCTTAGTGATCACGACTTTAAAAAAGACGCAAAAATACTCACAATTTAGCTAAACGTGCAACTGCAGCTACAAATTAAAGCAATTTTGTTTGAAAATTTCGCATTTTTAAGCCTATTAACCTCTGCCTACTGACGAGCCTGAGGGCGACACAGACTTCCTGATGCTAAACGAGAAAGGGTGGCTCACCTGCTTCAAAAAGAAATAAATGACACTAGCCGAGACCAGCGGCTATAGTCTTGCCAAAATAACAATCTTAAAACAAACAAAAAATTAACGAAAATATTAATTAGCTAATTGTCTTGGTAAAAAATGAAATAGAAACGGAAAAAAGAACGCAGCGCCGTAGATTGCGCGTGAGTGCACGACGTTCTAGAACAGCCACTTCGGGGGCAGTCCATATTTGAAGTGATTTGAAAAGTGATGCGGACCGTCCATATAGCACGCCAAAAGTGGTAAATTTGACATTTTTCCACAATTTTCGAAGCAAAAAAATGCAAAAAAAATTGCTGAAATTCGTGTGGGATGGCCCGGCGTGCTGGCTCACGGAAGAGGACGCGAGTTGAAGGGCAGGTGGCTAGGGGGGGCGAAACCGGTTGAGTGGGTTGAGCGAGAGGTAACGTAAATAACAATAAAAAATAATAATATTCGATTTATGACGTGAACTTCCGGGTAATAAAGGCAGGCTGAGGAGGTCCCATAGCCCCTTCGGGCAATGGGGCAAGAAAAACTCCTCGTGAAAATTCAACGCGAATAGCGTTATTGCAAAATGGTCGTTTTCGAACAAAACTGCTGTTTTGAAGGAAAGCCAAAAAAGTGAATAAATTAAAACTACGTGCAATCAAACTGAAGAACGTCTTTTGGCTAAATGAACCTTAACGGGAAGTTCCCCCCCCCCCCCTCACCCCTGCCATGTTAAAAAATTGAAAAAATTGTATACAAAACATCTCTGCGAATAATGAATAAATCGTCGTGATAA
>JAQGAF010003147.1:0-18822 GCA_034687865.1 Kryphioiulus occultus
AATATTTGATTTAGATTCGGATGTCTATCTATTCAAACTTTAGTTATCTTATCAGAAGTGCCAGGATACCGTTCAAAGTCGCATCATAAATGATTTGCATTTACATGTACTTGTCTTATGAAGGTTTATTGACCATGTAAGAACGTGCAAAATTAATTCAGATGATCATCATTGGAGAAAACCATTGCTCAATTAAGTAATTGGACAATATTACTCAATCAAGCATCTGGACATTCGATATTATTCAAGCAAGTCTTTGGACACTTACGATTACTCAATCAATTCACTGGACACTATTACTATTACTCAATAAATTCACTGGCCACTACTACTATTATTCAATCAAGTCATTGGCATCTATTACTGTTACTCAATCAAGTCACTTGACACTATTACTATTAATCAATATTAATCAAGAAATTCACTGGACACTTACTAATATTCAAGCAAGTCACTGGACACTTACAGTACTATTACTCAATCACGTCACTAGACACTATTACTATTGCCCAATCAAATCACTGGACCCTTAATATTAATCATTAATTCCTGGACCCTTAATATTACTCAATAGTCACTGGAAACTTAATATTACTCAATAAAGTCAATTAACACTTACTATCACACAACAGACATTGCTCACTTAAGCTTACTATTACTCAATTAACTCACCGGTCACCACGAAATTCCACGAATTTTACTAAAACATTTATTGTCAAAATACCGCATGCCCCAATCGATTTCCTGTTGTATTCTTATAAAATGTAAAACGCCACAACGCCATTCAGCACCGAGTAAAGTTAAAAGCAGGAAACGAAAAAAAGGATTTTCATTAAAAGTGTAATGTTGATTTTGCAGTGCAGCAAAGCACCTACTCCATAAAATCGGTGCAAGAGTGTTTTGTCAACAGTAACCAGTTACTGTTGAAATTCCATAAAAATTTCATTAACTTCCACAAGATTCAAAGCGTGTAAGACAGAACAAAAGGTTCTGGAGAGCTCATGCTACCACGTTACTAATAGCGGCATCTGTTAAAATTTCACAAAATTTCATGAAATTCCACACAATCCCACAAAATTTCATTAAATTTCACACAATTCCACAACATTTCATGAAATTCCACACAATTCCACAACATTTCAGAAAATTCCACACAATTCCACAACATTTCAGGAAATTCCACACAATTCCACAACATTTCAGGAAATTCCACACAATTCCACAAAATTTCATGAAATTCCACACAATTCCACAAAATTTCATGAAATTCCACAAAATTTCAGGATATTCCACAAAATTTCAGGATACTCCACACAATTCCACAAAATTTCATGAAATTCCACACAATTCCACAAAATTCCACACAATTCCACAAAATTCCACAAAATTCCACAAAATTTCACACAATTCCACAAAATTTCATGAAATTTCACACAATTCCACAAAATTTCATGAAATTTCACACAATTCCACAAAATTTCCTAAAATGTCACAAAATTTCACAAAATTTCACAAAATTTCATGAAATTTCATGAAATTTCACACAATTCCACAAAATTTCACAAAATTCAAAGCACCCTCAGTTCATGTGGGCGGTTCTGATCGACCAATATGAAATGTTGGTAGATCAAGTTATCACGTCCATAAGTGACTTCCACGTGCTGGACAGCCTCTTGCCAAATTCCCCTCAACTGTTCTCTGTCCACACCAAGTCTTGCAGCGAAGATTGCAAAGTTCATCAGGTATTTGGTGATGCGAGGGTCGAATTCGTGATAGAGACCCCTGAGTCTCACGATGAGGTTCTTGTGCAGGTCGAAGATCTCCAGCCATGGCCTACTGATGTTCGAAATGCCAACAAACATGCGGGTCATTTCCTGAAGCAGCTGAAACAGGCAAGTGTAGCCGTAGAGGGCAACGATGTCCAGGGAGCACATCTGGCAACGGCAATGGAACTTGTACTTGTTCATCAGTTTCTTCTGTCTGTCCTCGAACAATCTCACTTCATGGTCCAAGAAGTTGATGGTTGGTTTTACGCCCCTGGGAATAGTGGCCAGGGCCCTAAGCTGGTGATTGCCCCTGATGGAGATGGTCCATGCTGTGGGCTTGCAGGAGTGCTCGAAGTTGATGGCCTGCACGAAAATAGCCCTTCCAATGACCTTGCCATCGTCCTTCAGGAAGGGTATTGCATTTGTCCGGAAGATGCCGTAGAGCCGGATAAGGTACTCTGCGCTCACTGTCAAGTTCTCACGACCCAGCCTGCGGGACATGTCAGCGCAAAGGGCCTGTAGGACATCGCATTGCTGCCAGCTGTGCTCATTGGACACCAAGTCCTTGAAGGTCCTTTGTGAGCCATCGTACATCGTGTGAGGTCTGCAGGCCCACTCCGAATTGCACTTGAGCAATGCGAAGAGACGAAACAGGGTAACCCTTATCTGTTTATCCTCGGTCTGGCAGCAGTACCGGAAGTACGCAGAGCCACACTCCAGGAAGTGCCCGTTCTGGTCGTCCTCCACCATGCAAAGGGCGTTGCAGTAGGACACGTGACAGGTCACGCATCGTCGGGGCAAATTTATTGGCGACCAACAGGCGTTGCAACGAGTGCCCCAGAACTCCACGTTTAGGGCCTTGAAGACGGGTTCGGAGTATTGTATAATGACGTCACCTGGGTTGTAGCCTGTCCCACTCATTCTTGACTGCTTTGTTTGGAATCCTTCAGACCTTCAAAGAAGACCAATGTCAACAAACTAAAAGAGCTAGAAAACTATTCCATCGAATATTGTAACGGTTAATTATAATTAAACATGACATTTACCTTATTTACCTTAACAAACGTAATCATTCTTGGATATTAAAATATTTAGTAAATATTTAGTATTATAACTGTAATTTAACAATTACTAACATTTGATAATGATTAGCACATACATGTACAAGTTTATTTTTTTAAAGACAACTTCGTGCTAAGAGCGATTACCTAATTATAATGTATTGTTATGGAATAAACTATCTAACAGAGGAGTAGTCCAAACTGATGGAAACTAGTAATTACAATTCTGTGGTGATTTTGTAATTAAACATTCGAATTTTGCATAAGGCATTTTTAAAAAATGACGAAAGTAACCAGGGGAGTAGGAATGGTTTTATGGTTCTTAAGCGAGGCTTTTAGGGTCCTTTGAGAAGATTGGACGCCAAGTGCAAATGAAAATTACGCCAAACTGATGTAAAGTGAACTAATTACGTATTTTGTAGCACTGCATGCAATGATTTTGTAGTCAAACATTTGAATTTTACATAAAGTTTGGTGTTCATTTGTAAGAATGACAAAAGTAACCAGGGGAGTATAGGATTGGTTTTATGGCTCTGAAGAATGGGAAGCTTTAGGCCCCTGTGTAAAAATTGGGACCGATTGGGCATTTGCTAAAGACAGTTTTATGCAAGGCTTGGCGTCCATTTGTGAGAAAAAATGTGAAAGTGCCACAATTGAGCCAAATTCAGTTTTAACACGAAATTATTGTAGAATGAATTGTGACTATTAGGCTTGTCGAAACGAATGAGGATATCTTATGCTCAATTTTCCATTGTAATTATCTGTAAGGGTAAAGCTTACCTTAACAGCACTCCTAAAGTATCGGTCGTTGATTGGGTACTTAATAAGACATTAATAACAATGTCAATGTACATGTACAATGTAGTTTACACTTTAATTTGACTCGTTGAAGCTGGGGCACACGTTTGAAGTCAACTAATTATACATGTAGAATAAATTTTGTTGGGACCGGAAAGTGCCTGAGATGCCAAGCAAATTATTGCATAATTATGAGCATCAAACTTTGACTAATCCATGCTAACTGATAACCAAAGGTCAATTCTTGCGCGATTAATTGATCAATCAGACGATTGAATTCCAAAAACACTATGCAAATTTATCACATCACGTGACTTAATTGATGGAAACTAACGGCTAACAGTCTTTCCATAGTTACATGTAGATTAAAATCACTGTCTCTTTCTCAAATCCGCCCATGATCAAAGTCATGAAAATTTTAAATTGCTCAATTTGAAGCATTCCAGCCACAAATTTGTGGGATAATATTGCCGAGCCCTCGAGTGTATTACATGTAATGCAAAACAAGGCATTCGTAGATTTTGGCTAGAAAACCTGCAAAACTGCAAGATGGCAAACTTACTGATAACACCACTTTGCAAAACAGGGTGTGATAGGAAAGTGCTACCAAACATTTCATTAAAACATTTTTTTATCAAAATAACGCATGCATTGTTGTAAATCGCTTTTACAATATAAAACTCTATCGAAGATAAAAGCAGAAAACGAAAAAAATACACGTACATGTATTCATTAAAAGCATATCGAACATCTATAGGAGATATTCCAGTGCAGACGAAGCACTTTCACAACAGAAATTCAGAGAAAGAATACAGTACTGAAGGTGTTTGGTGAACAGGCATAACTACAGTGTAGTACGGTACATGAAATTCACGTTCAAGCATGGCTCCGGTTTATGTCTTAGAAAATTAAGTTGCTGAACTTGAAGCGTTGCTGCAACAATTTTATGAATTTACACTTTGCAATTTGCAAAACAAGAATTTAAAGATTTTGGTTAGAAAAACTAACGTTATCTGCCATCCTCAAGAGGGCAACTCATAAAAAGGCAGCTTTGCAAAACAGTGTGTCGAAAAATGCAACAAATGTGTAACTGATACCAAACGCTTCCGTAAAATATTATCAAAACGACGCATGCATACACTACTTGTAAATCGCTATTACAATTTAAAACCCTATCGAATTTAAAAGCAGAAAAGGAAAAATGCATGCATCATTAAAAGCACATTGAACATGGGAAAGGTCCAAGTGCAGACAAAGCATCTTCCAGCATAAAATCAGAACAAGAATACAGTAGGTCTGGTGAACAGACAGTTACTGTTAGGAATAAACAGCAGAGTAAAATTAGAGCAAAAATACAGTAGGTGTCTTGGAAAAACTTCAAGACAACAAATGCTACCAGAGTTCATTACCGCTGTAATAAAATGGAATCTGCAAACATTCCAAGTAATGTCCTCCTCAGACGTCGATGGACGGTTCAATGGGGTCAACAGTGAGGAAATCTTGGTAGACTTGGCTTTCAGGGCCAAAAGTGACCAAGATGTGCTGACGGGCTTCATCGCAAAAGGCCTGCCAAATATCCTCTTCCACCTTGATGTCCTTAGCGAAAGATGCCCAATCGGTAAGGTAGGTAGTGATTCTGGGGTCAAATTCGTGGTACAGTTCTCGAAGTTGCCAGATCACATCCTCGTGCATTTCGTTGATGTCCTCCCATGTCCTTACGACCTTCTTGGGTCTCAAAAACATCTTGGTCATTGCCTTGCACGAGTTTTTCAGGTACCTGTAGTTGAACACCTCGCCCATGTCCATGGAGCAATTTTCGCACTGGCACTGAAAATTGTACTTTGCCATCAAGAGGTTCTTTCTGCCCTTGAAGGAGATGTGCTCAGACCAGAAGGCGTAGTTGATGGTGGGCATAACCCCACTGGGGATGTCGGTAAGGGCCCGGAGTTGGTATTTGCCGTTGATGGACACATTCCAAGTATTAGGTTTGCAAGAATGCTCAAAGTTCGTGGACTGCACGAAGATGGCCCTACCAAGGACCTCGCCATTGTCCATGAAGTACACAATCGCATTGGTCTGGAAGATTCCGTAGAGACGGATGAGTTCCGGGGTGCTGACATCAAGGCCCTCGTGCCTCAGCCTGTGGGACATGTCATCACAGATAGCTCTAACATCAACGGACTGCGCCCAGAATGCCTGGTGGGACATCAGGTCCTCGAAGGTCCTTTCAGATCCGTCATGCATCTTGTATCTGGAAATAACGAAAATAGGTAGACTAAAAAGAACTTTAAAAAATACCTTTTGGGTTCAAAATTTGGCTGACTGAGCATCACGGTTTGATAACATACTGTATGCAATGTAACATTAACTTTCGTACATTAGCTTTTGTGTTTAACTTTCAAATATTTGTGTTTCTTTATGCATTTGTGTAGCTAATTTTATTTTTTGCTGATTAACTAACTTCTATGTAAAGGTTTTCTGGCCATATAAGTTCAATTTTGAATTTCGGCCACTAATGAATAAACAAATAATAATATTTGAATGACCTTTTGACACTCTCTGAACTGCACTTGAGCAGGGCGAAGAGGCGAAACAGAGTGACCTGATGCTCTCTGGCCCAGCTCTGACGACAGTACTTGAAGCATTCAGAACCGCATTCCAGTGAGTGTCCATTCTTGTTGTCCTTGATCATACACTCGTCACTGCAGTAGACCACCACATTGCATTTCTGGCATCGTCCAATCAGGTTCTCGGATGACCAGCAAGCGTTGCATCGAGTGCCTCAGAACTCGCAGTTAAGGGCCTTGAAGAATGGGTCGGTGTATTCCATTATGACGTCTCCAGGGAGATATGACTGGTTCATTCTTGGCAGGATAATTTTACTCAACTTGCAATTTGTTTAGGGTTCCTTGTGTGGCTATGGCTTAGGCCTAAAATAATCAGAAGGGTTTAATGGTTGGTTGGACGTCAACTGAATGATACATTACAAGGTTTAACATGCAATGTCAGTGTAGTCTAAACTTTATTTGTGGAGTGTAGCTGCAAACGTTGGTTGTCAAAAAAGAAGGGTTGGGTTAAGATCGCTAAAAACTTAAAAACAAAAATTTATTTCGATATCATTATTTTTGTGCCTTAAACCCACACATGTGTAGATTTTGTGTGCCCAATATGAGACAAGAACACTTTTTTTTCACAATTTGCGTTTGTGATTTTGTGTGCGCAATATAAGACAAGAACACTATTTTTCAGAATTTGCTTTTGTGATTTTGTGTGTAGATTTTGTGTAATTCACACTCAAACGGTTGGTTCTCGCTTTTCAACTTTTCTCGTTCAAGTCAGACTCTGTTGAAAGCGAGAACGCAGCTTAATTCTGACACATTCCACACCCGATCGACTGTGTATTAATGTATAATGCATATGAATGGCAAACGACGTTCCAGATAAATGTATAAGTACTGCTCACGTTCTGAAAAAAATGGGTTCTTGTCGCATGCTGCCCACACATAATTTACATAAATGTGGGTTTAAGGCACAAAAAGAATTATGCCAAATCACAGTATAGTTTTTAAGTTATTAGCGATTTTAACCCAACCATTATTTGTTTACATACAGCTTTTGCACCTACACTCATTTATTTTCTCTAGTGCCTTACCTGTCCAACTTGAATTAGATGCGAATCATTAATTCTGATCCAAGATACAACAGCTCGTGGAAAAATCCCAATGTTGGGTGAGCCCACAACCACCTTCACTTCTCAAGAACCTCAATAAAATATCCAAGGTAGCAGATTTTGAAAGTTGCAATACCGCTTCACGCAACCTTTGACCCAGCGGGACAGGCCAAGTGAGGTAGCTTATGGGGAATACGGAGAATCATGTGTTGTATTTCTTAGGAAAATTTGACCATAGGTCCCATTGCAAAATACTTTGTTGGCAATCGCATATGGAATTTGATAACTGAAGAGCAAAACAGTAAATTGTTGAATAATCAGTCGCTGAGTGAAGTTTCACCTGTAGGTCAAAGGTCAATTCGTTCGAATTATTGCGCACTCAGATCAATAGACTACAATTTAAGTGAAATTCATGTAAATTTACATAAATGTACTTCTCGACTTGCATGTAGTTCTTCCGTTCAAACATTTACTATACAGGATTAAGTTCAGATTTGATTAAAACCACGGCTTGTCATCTCGATGAAATCTGCATAAAATAATTAAAACCCCATCACAATTAGTTCATTGCAATGCTGCTGCAATTTGCTTGCATTGAGTAGCTGAGAATTGCAACATAGTACTTGAAATTCAAGCACTGCCAAAACCAAGATTTGAACTTGAAAAATTACTTTTTAACAAATACATGAACGTGCTTATTTAACATACAAGCCAGTCAAGTTTTTTTGAATAAAAAATACCGTAATGAAGAGGGAAATTCAAATTATAATTTGAGATTTATGAAGACCTCATGAGCTTGATGACATCCATTGTGGCCAGTGTAGATTTGGCCGTTTGCTGTAACATGAAAGTCTGATAACCAGTCCTAGACAGGGATACCACAGTGGAGTGAAATCAACACATTACGTATTTTAATTAAAATTTATTACGAAAATGTCTAAAACGTCCCTATATTTTAAAAATACCTTAACGATAAAGCGATATATTTACATGAAAATCTACAGTAGAAAGGTGTAAACTTGCACATGGGGCATGTCAAAGTGGAGAACCAGTCATATACAGTAAATTAGATAAAAAGGCGAACAGTAATGTTACTGTTGTAATCGCTGCATTACGAATTAGTTGTGCTTGAGGAACAGTAACTTCACTTCAGTTAACTCTGCAAGAATGGACTTTCCACATTATTTACCAAGGGCACGTCCAACTGACACAATAACAAATAAAACTTCAGGTAGGCATACCATCGTTTCAATTCCATCAAAATGTGGATAACCAGTCAACATTAACATTACGCTTAGCTGTGAAGCTACAACTTCACTGGACACAAGCCAATCTGGACATAACCGACTTTCCAAACTACAGAACAGTTTCCTGTCCTTATTACGGTCCATGAAATCTTGGTGGCAAAATATGTGACCCAGAAACTCCTGGTGGCCAATGAGAACTATCTGATGGTAACGAATCCTCAGAAACTCCAGGTGGCCAAAGAGCACCATCTGATGGTAACGAATTCTCAGAAACTCCTGGTGGCCAATGAGGAGGCTCAGAACCATCTGATGGTAACGAATTCTCAGAAAGGCTTGGTGGTAAAGAATGCCCATGAACATCTGGTGTCAAAATATGTGATCCAGAATCATAATAGTAGCAGCCGTTAAACGTTGAAGAAGACAAACTGGGTCGATTTCGAAAGAAGTCCCTGCACATGGGGTTGTTTCGTCCATAAGCATTGCAGGTGCGGTTATAAGCCTCTTCATAGAGGACCTGGAGCAATTCACTGTTCATGGTCACTGTTGCCACCGCATCCGCCAAGTCAGTGCAGTGGTTGGCAATCTTCTGGTTGCACTCCATTCTGAGCTGTTCTAGCATTCCAACGAAGTCTCTGTGGATGTGGTAGATCTCATTGAGCTGATGCAGGAGATGGTTTGGGGCGGACAAGTACCAAGACATGGTCTCGTTGAGGATGTTAAGCCTGTCGAAGCTGAAGGACAATGTCTGGGGCTGGGCAACGCATTCCTCACAGAAGCAGTTGAATTTGTACTGGAAGTTGAGCAGCTGACGACGTTCCTCCTTGCTCATGTCCTTGTCCAGATTCAGGTAGGAGATCATGGGAAGTTCGCCCTTGGGGATGAAGGTCAAAGCCCTGATTTCCAGACTTCCGTTGTCGATAGCGATGCTCGCATTGGGCCTGCAGGAGTGCTGGAAAACAGAGCCCTGGATGTAGATGCCCTTACCCACGCACAAGTCGCCATCAAGGACATTGAAGGCGTTGGTCTGGATGATGCCGTAGAGCTTGACGAACTGATCAATGCTGACACTTCTGTCCTCGTTCTTCAGGTGACGCACCAGGTCAGCGCACATTCGCTGGACGTAGTTGTCCATCTTCCATTCGTCGTAGTTGGTCTTGAGGTCCTTGAAGCTTCGCATGCTGCCATTGTGAGTTGGGTACACTTCCTTCGCCTTGGTGGGGTTGGACTTCAGCATGGCGTACAGACGAAACAGCGACACCTGATCCTCCTTGGCCCAACTCTGGAAGAGGTACCCGAAGCAAGGAGAGCTGCACTCGAGAAAGTGACCATTCTGAAGATCGACGTGCAGACAGTGGTCACTGCAGTACTTCACCCTCATGCAGGACAGGCAGCGGACTGGCTTGCTGGGCCTTCTGAAGCAAGAGTTGCATCGTGTGTTCTGGTGCTCAGGACCGAGGAACTTGAAGAAGGCCTCGCATGGCTTCACGATCACGTCTCCAGGAAGGTAAGGACGAGAACTCATTTCTGGAAGGATTGGTCTGTATAAAGAAAATGGAAGGTTAGATGTCAATTAATGTCGAAAGATTGCTGGAAAGATTACCCATGTTCAAAGAAATATATTTCCAATGAATTTTAAAATCTATTTTAAGCAGTGAAATATATTTGCAATGCATTTTGAAATGTATACAACATATAAAATGAATTTTAAAATGCATATGAAGTTTTGACTGTAATTGAAAATACATTTCATAAATATTCGAGAGGAAATAAGCAATGGGGAATTTTCATGGGGTCCTTCTCTAATACATGGGATCAATTTTTCACAAATGTAGATGACAACTTGCATGTACAGATATTTCTATGTGAAGTAATATGGATACTAACCATAGTAATATCACTGTTTTGATGTCAATATCCATACTGATTTTTATATACTGACATCAGTAGTAAAAAAACACTAATCATCAATGCAGAGTAGTGATATCAATAGTGATCATATACTAATCTTTCCAACAGGGTCATCAATCGTCATCCAGAATCAAAAATGATACGGGAGTTTGTCGAGGGCTGATCAAGACATGTTTTGGATTTGTTTTCAACTTCCTTCTTCAAAGCTTCAATAAGCTGATTTACTAAATGGCTGAAGCTTTAAATTGCTGAACGTTTTGAACCTTGAAAAAGTTAATTCAAGGAAATTTAAGGAAAGAAGCAATTTAAGGCTTCAGCCAGTTAGGAAATTAGCTTATTGAAGCCTTAAATTGCTGACAGTTTGTACATTGAAGAAAGAAGTTCAAAAAACAAAATCCAAAATGTCATGCTTGATCAGTGGTTAACATAATTTTACTGCGTTTTCGACCTATACTTAAACCGAAGACATCCAGCAATCTTTCATGTTCAACAAGAAGCCATCATTAAAAAGTCCTTCAGAACCGGAAATACTAGATATAGAGTTTTGTTAGGGGAACATAACGTTCAGTAACTGATTTCTCAACAGCACATACTGAACAGTATACTTAAACAGAAGACGAGCAACATTCTTTCAAATTCAAACAGGAAGCCGTCATGAAATAGCTAGAGCTTGCTAGTTGAGAAGATAGAATTTTCTCGCGGGCTGATCAAGCATGATATTTTGGATTTTTTAAACTTCTTTCTTCATGGTATAAAACGTTCGGCTGATTTCCTAAAACTACATACTGTACATGTATACTTATCGGAAGACATCCAGCTATCTTAGATTTTCGGAAAAGACGCCATCATTAAACAAAAAATTGACTTACCCACACTGCGTAATGTGACTATTGAAGTGAGGCCGATTGATCAGCAAGCAACCTTTGACCCCGCGTGCCAAAAATGGGAGGTTTTAAGGAAACGGGACGGCCCAAGGCAGACAGGTCGTGGGGTGGATAGGTAGCGAACGAAGCCGAATATGATACTTTGGTTAATTTGGACAACTTTTTAAAACAATTACGTTGCAAGCATACACGAACTGCGATTAAAAATGAAGTTTCGGAATAATCAACTGCTCGGCAAAAATATAAAACGTCACACAAAACGTCGAACAAATTCAGTAGTGTCAAAGGTCAACGTTAACATGTAGGTCGAGGAAATATTTTCTCATTAATTATGCAAGAGGACTGAGACACTCTTGAATAGTTGGAGGCGCTATTTGCGAGTTCACAAGTCAAGGTCAATATTTTTTTTCCCAAAACAAAAATCGCAAGCAATTCAGACATTCCATCCATTTGTCAAGATTCCCAATTTAAATAATGTGGTCAGTCCAATGTAGCCACTTCGACTGTACGTACCTTTGACTAATGTTGCTATGCAAGTAGCACCAGGTGCAAACCATGGTATCTGAAGATGGATCCATGCACTTTACATTAAAGTGCTGAGGTCGGCACAAAATTGGTGGGTACTTTGCTGTTTCTTTTTATTAAACTGCTCATCAAAGAGTAAATAGCAAGACAAACGTAAAATTTAACGATACTGTACATAAAGGAATAAAATAAGCCACAAGTTTAACTGAATCATCAAAATAACAAAACATTGATGTTAAAATTAGATGGCTTCTCTTCTGAAACCCGAGTTTACCTAGGCAACGTATAACAAGTATAAACAAATGATTAAAACAGTAAAATACACGTCGTTGTAAAAAATATCATGAAAGTTTAAAAGATTTTCGTTGAGAACTTATGTCATATCACATAAGGTTAAATGTGGGCGTAGACTTTGATTCGAAAAAGCTTAAATCAGAAATATTGTGATAACTAAATGCATGCTTTTTAAACTTAAATCCATTATTTTCATTTTCATTTGTTTAAATGTGGGTAGCCGATATTGTACGCAGTGTCGTTTTTGAATTATGAAAATTCGAAAGTTGAATAAAAATTTTCCAAAACTTATGAAACTTTACGAACACTTAATAAAACGTGACAATTTATAAAACGCATAACAAAATTCAGAAAAGGTGGTATAAAATGCAATAAAAACGTGCTAAAATACATAAAATGTGACATAAAACTCGTAAAACGTGAAAAAATTCGTGAGTAGTTAGACTTCTGATGACTGAAGCGTTGTAATTCGACTGAAGCGTTTTACATGTATTATTTTTTTAAATTAATCATTTTTAAGAAAACTGTCGTAATGGTAATAATGTTTAAAAGGTAATAAATTATTATTTGGGTGTATCTAAAATGTCTGTCTTTCCCCATGTCTAGATAAACGTTTCGGCAAGAAATCTAAATATCGACTGTGATCCAAAACTTTTGAAAGAGATTCGTTAATTTGGAAGGCTTAAAAATTTAAAAAGTTTGTAAACTTACAATCTGAAACTGAGAATCATTTGAAACACTAGTAAAAATATGTTTGAAAATCTGCTGATTTCCTTGCATACACAAAATTTTCATCGATGTAACCTAACTTAATTTAAAAAATAAACTATACATGCACCTTCTACCTCTAAACATGCAGAAGACAAATTCCACTTATTTATCTATTTTTACAGGATTGTTGTAACCCGATCATCAGCGAAACATGGACGTCATTTAAAAACGCTTCATTGTCTACAAAGCCTTTGAAGACATCGCTGTCCGACCCGCATAATATGAGAAGTCGCCTACGAGCTTCCATGAAAAGTTGCATGACGACTTCCGGATCCCATTTGGTTCTTGCTGCAAAAACCGCGAAGCTTGCAAAGTGGTTAGCAATGTTGACATCGCAGTCATTGTACAGTTGCTGGAGCATCTCAAGAATTTCTCTGTGCACATCCCACACATAGTGCCACGGTGGGCTATTGGAGCCCTTAACAATGCTTGTCATTTCCATGCGCAAGCAATTCAGACGATGGTAGTCAAAAAACCTGGTGCTATCTCTGAGACAATTCTCACAGCAGCAGATGAACTGGAATCTTTCCATCAAATACAGACGCCGTACTTCACACGGTAAATGTATGTCTGCGTCAATGTAGTTGATGAGGGGTGGCTGCCCATTGGGAATGTTGACTAGTGCCCGAAGTTCCAATTCCCCATTGTGGATCCAGAACTTGGCCGTAGGCCGGCAAGAGTGACCAACCAAACTGGACTGGACATAAAGGCCATAGCCAAGAAGCTCGCCATTTTCGCGAACAGGAAGGCAGTTTGTTGTGTAGATGCCATACAAGTGGATGAAGTAGCCGATGGTAACTTTTGTGTCTTCCTTCTTCAAGTGCCGCACGAGATCTGCGCAAAGGTCCTGGGTTTGGAAGACTGTCAACCAAAACTCGTGATTGACTGGCATCTCGTTAAAACACACGGTCGTGCCATCGTGCATGGGAAACCTTACCGTTGCCAACTGCGGCTCTATCTTGAGCAAAGCGTAAAGTCGAAACAGCGCCAATGTTAAATCAGGGAAACCAGTTTGGCCACAGTAGTGAAAGCACTTGGAATTGCACTCCAGAAAGTGGCCATCATGCCAGTCTATCATTTGGCACGTGTGGCTGCAGTATTTCACTGCTCCACATCTGCAGACCTTCAGAAAAGTGCTTTTCTTGAAGCATGTATTGCAATGGGTGTCCTTCTTAGATTGAAGAAGGATCTTGCAAAATGCCTTGCAGGGTGCAATTATGACCTCACCCTGCTTGTAGGCGATTTCACCCATTGTCAAAAATCCTGTCTCCATCCCTGCAAGTGCACAAGAAAAAAATCAAGAATTCGATTACAGTAACAAAGACTTTAGCATATTCAAAAGAACGGCTCTTCATTTATGGAAAAAAATATGCCACTCTGATGAACACACTTTTTGAACGACCCATACACAGGTAGCAACTTTTACACTATACACTGTACATGATATATACAATAAATAAGCTGCATTATTAACTAACATACACGTATATTAAATAAAACAACAGAGTAATTATTAATATTATGTAAAGTATATTGATGTTTTTTAAAGAAAAACTATTTGTGCAATTATTACAAAGTTAATGCATAAGCTTCGCCCTCAGTTTAATCAAATATCAATACACGAACTGCATTGAATAAAGATAAATGCAGTTTGGAATTCAATGGCTTAAATAAAAATTAGGCGGAATACACGAGATTTTCATAACTTAAGTGGCTGAAGCTTAATCAGCAAAAATGGCATAAACATATTTTAGGATTGAGCCAAAATTGGCAAAACTGAATGTTCAACGAATGCACAAATTAATGCTTGTAAAACACTTAGTTTTTGTCCCACTTCAGGCTACCTGCAATTTGGCACTAGTTTACACAGTAACACAGTAACAGTTGTTTCCCCCAACGTATCAAGTTCAACTATATAGCTGCTTTTATTGCAAAAGTAAAACTTGTTTCCATTTGATAAAATATGTAAATGTGAAAATAAAATAATGTAACGAAATTGTATGGAACATGCATATGGAATTAGTCTATACTTATTTAGTCCATTCTTTCAGTTTTATTACCTTTGAATTATGGGGAAATGGTATCAGTGACTTGACAAAGTCAACAACACTGGCAATTCCCACAACCAATTCCATTAACACAAGGTGTAGATCTCGATATTCGACATTTGTTTGCAAGATTCTGTTGAAAGCGAGTTGAAATGTTAAATGTTAATTTAAGTCGTTCAACAGAATTCGAATCGCTCATTCATGTAGTTGTTGAAATCCATTCGAAACGCACAAGCAGCAAAAGTCCAAAACATTTTTAATTCAAATTTTGGAAAAACTATCATGTACAATTTTTCTTTTGTAATTTGATTCGATATTTTTATTTAACCATTTTTTAATTGGACAAATTCAATAATTCTCGTTTTATTAATTATGAAAAGAAATGCATCATGCGTGCATGCCAGTCCGTGTTTGATGAACGTTATGCTGCAAATGCTGTACAATTATTGTATTGTGTATGCTTTCTGTTAACACTACAGCTCACGTTCAGTATACATTGAGTTTTTAATTATGTTGCACACCCAAAAAGTAATTAAGTGGTTAAAGGAGGTGGTTAAGTGGAGGTATCAAATATAACATGAATTTAACTAAAACGATGTTTAGATTTTTTGCGTTTTAGCGTTATTGAAGCTATAAACGCCATCATTATTTTTCGGAAATGTGCAAGATAAGAACTAAAAGATCAACGCTGAATATACATGTATGCTGACGATTATCCGGTTTTATCTGGCCACAAAAAATAGTGCTATGCTGCTGTTAACAGCAGTTGTATAAGACTACTTCATTTTAAAATTTATTTTACAAACTTGAAAATACTTGACACTAAAGCACCAAGTTAAGATTTTTATCATCTAGACAAAAATTGCAAGATAAATGAATTTTTTTAACTGAAAAATGTTCTGTGATTTGTATTTAATCTGCTTGATGGTTCATTGTACAGTCTAGTAAATGACGTCGGTAAAATACTAATTATAAGAAACCATTTTTTAATTGGAC
Source organism: Kryphioiulus occultus (assembly GCA_034687865.1). NCBI lineage: Eukaryota > Metazoa > Arthropoda > Diplopoda > Julida > Julidae > Kryphioiulus > Kryphioiulus occultus. Next base: position 15,969 of record JAQGAF010003147.1, read on the forward strand.
AAATTCAATAATTCTCGTTTTTTTTAATTTTGAAAAAAACTGCATCATGCGTGCATGCCAGTCCGTGTTTGATGAACGTTATGCTGCAAATTCTGTACAATTATTGTATTGTGTATGCTTTCTGTAAAGCATACATTTGAGCAAATTTTAAATTTTAATGACGTTGCTTACAACAGATTTCAACGCATTGGAATGGAGTTACATATTATGCATCAAACAAGTTCAAGTTCTAAAAGTGATCATTTGATGGCGTTCCAAGACTACATTGTGGACAGAAGCTTGAGATTGAGACTAGCAACAGTAATTCCTATGCTATTTCTTTTAGATTATTAACGGAATTGTATGAAGGTAAATGCAGTTGTAAAGGCAAGTAGCTTGAATGCAAATTCTGAGGAAGAGACACATTTTTCCTGACCTTAGGGTTCCAAAGCAGTCGATGTTTAATCCGCAAATACGCACAAATAACTTTCGGACTTGAGCCAAACTTGACAGTACTGACTGTTCAACGAATTCATAATATAATGCCAGAAGTACATGTATAATGCCCTTAGTTTCTGCACCACAAATACGGGTTCAAAGTTGAAGTCCTTAGTTGCTGAAAGATGATTGGCCATCCAGTCTGATGTCTATTTAACACGAGATCAATCGTCATATTATAGAGGCTGAAAAGCATGATCTGGGCAAGTCATATCTCGCACTGACCTTTGATTAACTTCCTGTTTCTCCAAAACATATTCCGCTACATCATGTTGTTTTTGAATAAATTGCAGAACAACAATGAAGGTTAAGTTCCAACGGAAGTAGCTTCGTGCAGTTTGCTTATGAAAATTGTTTTCAGAGTATGCTAAAATCAATTAAAGGTATTGGTTGATTTGATACGAGGGAAAGATCAGCTCAAGACATACCGCTGTCAACAATGCTGACAATTAGCATAAACTACCCTTGTAATAAAGAAACGTGCAAGGCAAAACAAAAAGGGCCAGTTTTGAATAAGGTATACGGATTTTTAATGTCACAAAATATTGATGTAGCAGCAGCCGCACGAAAATACTTAGCTTTCCAGTTTATTGCAAACCTGAAAATACTTCAGACAAGAACTCAAAGTTTTGCATAATTTCATCAGAAGTGCATGCACCCAGGAAGACTTCATATACATGTAGGTTCCCGCGACAAATTATTCATAACGCTGATAACAATGGGGACCACCTTACAAACTCATCTATTAACGTGCAAAGACGATTATTTAAATTTGTAATGTCACAAAATATATAGAAGGAAGAACGACTAGACTTCCGCAGCAGAAGCTAAACAAAAATACTTACATGTATATTCCAGTTGATTACAAAACTGAAAATCCTTCAAACTAAACTAACGTGAAAGAAAATTGCGATTACAGTAAAGAAGTGGCTTCGGTAATATACCAGTTTTAGAGAGCAGTATTTAGTTAAATTGCATCCAGATTCCAGTGACAATTTTTAACATACATGTGTTTTAATTTCATTTCAAGACGTTGAAAATAAGGCAGTACCACCCGCTGTAAGAAAATACTTAACTTTTCAGTTTATTACAAAACTAAAAATACGTTAAACTAGATCGCAAAGTTTTGAATCATTTCACCAGAAACTGCAAGCTAAATTATTTTTTTGCGATAAAAAACTGTAATTCAATCCATACAGAAGTTAATTTACTGAAAGTTTAAAAGTGTTTAACGTTTAACCGTGCTTCTAAGATGTCGCATCATCCACAAACACCAGTCAAAGAAATTAGTATTTATTTAAATTGCGTCTAGGAAGACAACATAAATTGCAGTGCGAAACTATTTTCAACACATTTGCATTTCATTTGCAATTAGCTTAAACACTTAACAAAGTTATACATAAACAGACGATAAAGGGTTCAGTCGAACAGTGTTGACACGAGTAAAACGCAGAAGAAAATCCAGGATACCCCATCACATGAAGAGTGAATCCATCAACATTCAGCTTTGTCCTTGTTCCATTGATTCAGCTCAAGGCATATTAGGGTAGATGATCCGAAGCAGCCGAGGATCGTTTCCAGCAGCTTTCCTGACACAATAAGCAACTTGGTGCTTGTAAGCCTCAACATAGCGGTCGCGTACCCCGCACACATTCAGCACGTTGATGAACCTGACCATGCAGATGACCAAGACCATGTCGAATTGGTGGAAGAGGGTTTTGAGGACATTGATGTGTTCATTGTACCTAACCGATATGAACACAAGGTTGGCCCTTAGGGAATTTATGTCGCCAGCCATATGGCGCTTGAGCATCTTGCTCGTTCTCTTCAGGGCCTCGTAACAGAAGGGTTCATGAGCTTCTTGAATACACTTCTGACATTCGCATACAAACGAGTACTGGTCATAGAGGGCCTTCCTGCGACCATAAGTGCTGTGATGCTCACCCATATCGATGTAGGAGATGGTAGGCGTCATGCCCACCTCTATGTCAACTATGGCCCTAATTTGGAACTTGCCATCCACGGTGGCGCAGTTGGCAGAGGGTTTGCAAGAGTGGTCAAAGTTTGTGCACTCCATGAAGATGCCATGACCTATGACCTCACCATTCTCCCAGATGGGAAGTGCATTTGTCATGAAGACGCCCATGAGTTTTATCAAGTGATCAACTGTCGTATTCTTGCCATCGCTGTTCAGGGCCATGGACAGGTCCTCGGCCACTGAGCGTCCAGGTAGGTTACATTTCCACTTGTTGGCATGGGCCATTAGGTCATTGAAGTTTCGAATCTCGCCATTGTACATAGTGTAATTTTTCTCTAGGAATTCGGGTTGGGCATGGAGCAGCGCATACAATCGGAGGAGCATCGTCTTACTCTGCCC
>JAQGAF010003148.1:0-18821 GCA_034687865.1 Kryphioiulus occultus
TGACCGCTGCGGACGCGTTTTTACTGGAGGTCGTGGTAAATCGACACTGAAATCAGGCACAGGGCCCATCCATAAATTACGTGCTTTCGAAACGTGGAAATCAAAAAATACATAACAGGGATAGCCTTTTACAAAATCAAAATTGTTTCATTATTTAACTTGGTTGTCATCTCTCATATCGAGCAGTTTTTTCTAGTGACTGACAATTTTTAAAAAGTTTCTCAGCACTTGCTTGTATATATTTTCAGTACAAATACCAATTTTAATAATTTTAAATTTAGGAAATTAAAAAATTATTACAGCAGTGCTATTTGGGATATTTATTTACTACATAATACATGTATTTGAATTGAATTTATTGATAAAACTTTCAATCACAAATATTTACAAAAATTACTACAAAAATAAATTTGGCAAGATGCAGAGATCACTCCAGCCATGTTTTTAGGGGTGAGCCCTTGCTTCACCGCAAGTAATTCTGGACTGAGATTGTCAATTATGAATGCTGAACTTTGGAAAACCAATACAAACATTCTTTCCAATAATCACAACCATATATTTACAAAAAAAATATTTTAAGCATCAAAAATTGTATGTGCATGACTCTCCTAAACATAACATACAGGAATGCAGTTCGTCTTTCATGAAATACAGTATCTTCATGATAATTGAGATATCATTATAAACTGGCGTTAAATAAAAATACCATTGCACATTCCTTTCAATATTTATGGTTGTTTTTCAAACTCGCCCATTTGCTAGTCAATGTCCGGGGTTCCCATATATTGAGCTCATCGCTTGTTTCTTAAATTCAATGCTGGTTTTTTCGTTTCAAAATGTACAACCTAAATGAAAATTAAAGAATGCCATAAACCAGAAGAATTTCTCATTTGAAACCATTTAGGAGGAAACTTACTTGTTGCACATGTGATGCTGCAATTTCCTTAAAGAGTTTACTAGCACTTCCAGTTCCAATAACATCCTTAAAATCCAAAAAAAATTGGTCATTAGATCCACTCCTGATCTGAAAACTGTATCGTCAAAGCTGCAAACCTCGACCATTCCAAATACCTTAGCAAACGTTTGACAAATTGTAAATAGCTTCTTTGCACAAGTTTTAAACAATGGATGTTCTAAGCAGATGTTGTGCATTTCCAAAACGTCGACAACAGCTATACGCAATTTCTGCAAGTTTTTCTCAGAAAGGCCATTTCTATCGGCAACTTTCTTATCTTTTGTACTTCTCGTTTGTTTTAGAGGTTGCGTTCGAATGCTCTGCTTTTTTGGTATCGTTTTTCTAACATGTTTTCCCTCTGTACTCTTAATTAAAGAAAGAAGCCTAGGCGTCGCTTGTTTATCCTGATCTTCTGAGTCGATATTCAGTGATGAAGCAGTATCATACGCAATATGCCGAGCTTCAAGACAGTTAAGCTGCTGTTGCTTTATTTCCCCACCTTGATCGGTGCAATAGCTAGTGAAGAAAATTTCAAGAATGACCATTACTTGAATAAAATAAGAAATTATGCGTACAACGAAGTGAAAAATGGATTCTAATTTTGCAAAAACAAATAATAAACTGAGTAATGGCATGAAACGGATGGTGGATGGTCACTAAACCTTTTTACATTTTCCTAGTTAGTCGTTCAGTTTTTATTTCGTTTTACCAATGATTTGGGGGGAACTCCATTTCCAAACCTCCCCAGTTAATCTGCCCTCAACATTATTAAAAAATATGAGTAAAACAAGAAACATAAAACATACTGTACGTCAGGAAAATTGCCATACATAGCTTCAGGCCAACAGGGTCTAAATTGAGGCGAAGGCGGAAAAATTTCCTAAAAAAGAATATCAAATTAATGACTTGGGCAAGAAAATCAAATCAGAAATTTGCTCAATAGTAACTAACTGAATTCGAAGCTTTGGTCAAGATGTTAGATCTGCATTTCTCCTCTGATTGTAGTCGAGTCAATAATTCATCTATTTTAAGGAAAGTAGCTAGAGGTGTTTGAAACAAAAAATGCCAGTAATGTGCATGCAACGATCAGATTCACTAATCGTCATAAAATAACTTCTTTAGAATATTTGATTACCTGCTCCAGGATTTAGAGAATGCTCCAATTCACCATGGCATTTGTGAAGAGCATCCCTTCTCTTTAACATAATTCTTTCAGGCCAATTGACAGGTTCTTTCATCGCCTCCAGCCTTAAAAATTCTATACCTTTCTTACCATCTGGGGAATTATAATTGCAGACATGTGATTTGCCCTTGTTTGCATTGATTGCTTGCGTGACGTTTGAAATCACACTTGATCCAATTTCTTTGAAAATTGACTTTATATGCACTGCAGGAATTTCATTTCCCATTTTATCTGCAAATAAATTACAGATACATCATGAAAATAATGTTTAAAGAAAGTTTCAAGCTTTTCATAACCTGAAACCTCACCAATCAAATTTTCAATGCCAAACACTTCTTTTTCAAGAAGAGTTTCCCTCAAAAGTGTCACATCTTGAGATGAATATACCGGGAGATGTTTTAGAAAAGAATCCGTGAGAGCACCGTTCGGTTTTACAGCATTGTAGTGGGTTGATCTCGCATCTGCTATAGCCGCGTGTAAGCATGTTTCTGGACAGTAGTCGTCGGTATTTCGTAACACAAAAACTGTAGCAGACCTCTTTGTAGATAACCCATCACCAATGAAAAGAAACAGGTGATGACCAATCTCTTTCCTGTTGGCATTATCAGGAACTTGATAAATAAAATAAATGCAGAGTTGAAATTTTTTCAGATTTGTGTGTATGACATTCAACTTATAAAAACACAATGTAAACAATTACCTATTGGTAAACAATGGATTGCTAAAGTAGATACACAAGTAATCCTGAATCATTACCTTTATAATTTCCAGCAACCACTCTTCGCTTCCAAGCAATAGTGTCCATGGGATTGCTGTCAACATTGTGAGATGTCCAAATGCCAAGCCTCAATACGTAACATATCTACCATAAATGAACATATCATCTTTGCTTAATTAAAACAAAAACAATCAAAAAATTAAATGGAAATATCAGCGGAAGAAAACACCATACATCTTTATCTGCATTTGTTTGCGATAAGAACGCTGCTGAATTTTCCAATAGGGATGAAAACGGAGGATTTGGCAGTGATAGATAGAAACGTTTAGTTGACACAGCATGTGGAGGAATAGACGACAAAGGAAACCTTCCCAAAATTGTCATGGCTCCATCCAGACTTTGACGATCAACCATACTTGATTCACTTTGGTTGTTTAAAATAAAGTCACGATTTATGCTTGGACAATCTTTGGTGATCGACGGTGTGCAATTCTCTGCGCACACTAACTGGAATCCACTTAACTATGTTAAAATATGAATAATTTCGCATGAGATATGTATAGTGTAATATAAATTAGTTCGACATACATGCAATACAACAACTACCAACAAGCTGTTCACGTAGATGAATGCCGCCTGCCCAAACAACATTTTGTGTAATGAGTCGATCCCAATGAAAAGGACTTTGAACTGTTCGAAAAGGTAGCAAATCAGCCCAACACGAGATGTTAATCGATCGGGCATCACCACTATAGTGAGCAATTGTGAGATTTGCTCTATGCCAATGAACCAGTCTATTCAAAGCTCCAAATAGTTCAACTCTTTCTCTGCAATAAAGAAAATAAAAAACTTGAGGCACAAATAAATTGTAATCTAACTTATTAAAATACTTAAAGGCACTGCCGATCAGTTACCATGAAATAACTCGTATTAAATACTGCACAAACACTATACTAAACTCTAAAACTGGAAGGTCTTCTATCTTCTGCATCACACAAATTACATCGACGAGACAAGTACCTAAACCATCAAGTATAAAAACCTGGCTGAGTTACATCATAGTTGAAACTAGTTTTAACAAAACCAATAATGCGATCCTACCCATGATTGGAAGTTTATCACAGAGTCGATGAATGGCATCTTCCAGTGGAAGTTTTTTGCTTAAACACGAGGGACAAAATCAATTTTGCAAGAATTTTGTTGACCAAATAATCATTATGCAATGCCATCCTCCAGAAAACAAACAAATTTACACCTACTTAGACTTTGTGCTTTTGGCTGGCAAAGGACTACATAACATGGCGTCATCGTCAGAATAAGAACTTCCATGGCTCGACGTCCACTCGGAATTCTTCGAACACTATTAAATATTGTCATTAATTATACATGTATATACACCTGTTGTTCCATCCTGTGTGCATATGGAAATGATGTTGTAATGACTAGCTCTTATATGTTTGTCTTGAAATATTGTAATCCCTTTTTCGTTGTGATACAATGTTAATCGTTACATTGCCAGTTTTGGTTGTACAACTGGGTAGGCCTACTTGATATGATACTTACCCCAGGATGGATTATTTCAAACGCACTGGTATAGAGAACCGATAGATAAACTCGGTCATAGCACTTTATGAACTCATTCGACGTGTTGTTCTCAACATGATTCGAGGTTGTAATCCGTCTCAGGTATACTTTAATATCGCATACCGCATCCAGAACCTTTGCGTTTTCGGCTTCTGTAAGAAAAAAGCCAATGTATAAACCTGAATCTGTCAAGCATTGCGATTCAGCTTAAAGGTCAAAATGTAAACATACCACAGCTGGTTAATGATGCAAGGATCATAAAATAACGATCCATTTCCACTGCTTTTATTTATAATGTACAATTGAAAAGAACAAAATAATAACATGCAAATGTAACTCGAGAGACTTTCCCGCTAAAACATATGCACTTTCATTCTTGAGAATCTTGATTTTTTTGATGCCGTACGTCGCTCCTATCAATGGACGATCTGACCATAAATGGAAGTTTTCGCATGAGCCGCCATCTAGCGACATTTCATTTCAGGTGTTGTAAAAGTTACTGTATAAACGACGACTTCCCAATAAAGTTATATTAAATAGTTGCTGTCATCTCTAAATTTGTGCCAGCAACTGTACATGCGTGATCAGAGTTATGCTGAATGTTACAGCAATTTCAGAGAGCATTCTGTAGAGGCCCTCTATACGGGCACAGGGCCTCTAGCATACTTGCATCTGAAGCGCCCCAGGCGGCGTTTTATTTTCATTGAAAATTTGTGTGTGCTTTTATGATCTATCAGTTTCATTTGACAACACGCTTCATTAGCTCGTTCACCCGTAATTTTATAAAATATTGCAGCGACTTCCCAATAAAATAAAGTTATGTTAGATAGTAGTGGCTGTCATCACTGAATTTGTGCCACCAACTGTACATATTGTACTAGATCAGAGTGGAAATTCAACATTGATCACTTTTGAGAACAAACACTCCAGTATTAAATTAATACATTAATTTAATTGGTTCTTTAAGGAATCAATCACACTTAGGGCGATCAAATACCAACCAGTTCATCAGAACAACCACGAGCGCGTCATTAAACCTTAAAGCTCCTTTTAATTTAAATACGAAATGGATTGAACGGAATTAGAACAAAATAACTGAATGCTGTCGTATGGAAAAGTAGAGGCCAAGTAACGCAAATGCCAGCAGACAGGATGCAACAAGGAAATTGGTGGTGTCATGCTTCAAACCGGGCCTTTTCTACACCTTCGTCCATGCTACCAATAAATGCCAGTTTCTGAAGGGTACCCTCCTGAAATGATGTTATAATTTGAAAAGCAGAATACACTACACAAAAGGACCTTGTAAATATCATGCTTGGACAATGTGTAACCTAGGAATTTTGTATCATTAGTGGCTAGCACACTGCATTCGTGGCCGTTGACCATCATCGTCATCAGAATCGTAAGCTTCCCCACGGTGAGAACCACCCGATGCATGCGATTCCATATCACACAGATCAACATCTTCCACATGATCACCCGTGTTCTTTACAAAAGGCGGTCTGACTGGCAAGTAAGTTTCTAGCAAAGTGATACGCTCCATATCGGCAAAGTGACTGGGAGGGAATGTGATATCAAACTTCACATATAGTTCCCCTTTCTCATCTGGGTTTCGGTAGATCGGCATTCCTTCCCCAGCCACTGTCATAACGTCGCCTGGCTTTATAATTCTTCCAGGTGGAGATTTGATTGCTAGCTCTCGGCCATCTAAATGATGAAGGACAAAGCAGAAACCACAAAGAGCTTCCGTTAAAGAAATGGTGTGATTCAACACCAAGTCGTCCCCATGCCGTTGAAATGTTTCATGGGAGGCTTGTTGTAGGATGATGACCACATCCCCAGGTTCCACTCCAGGCTAAAATAAAGTAAATAACAGAGTGTGAGATCTTTTTCCACACGAAACTGAATAAAAACATGTCAACATTACTGAACATAATATTCGGATGTCATGATCAGTAATAACACTAGCTTCATTGTTAAATAAAGTAGCACGACGTTTCGCACAATTAACAGCTTCCAATGCTTAAAAAAAAAAATAGAAAAAAAAATACTAAAATATTTGGAACCATCTCATATTCACTGAGGCCTGGTATAAAAAATTTCGCTTGTTTTGTTATTTGAATTCAATCACTGTAACTGTGGATGTTGTCTCATCACATGTAAAGTGTTTTGTGTGTTAGGCCTCGGTGAATATACGATGGTTCCCTATATTTTAACGTATTTTTCGATTATTTTTTTGTAGTCATTAGAAGCTCCTGAAGAAGCTGTTAAGTCAACGATTCACCGTACTATGTTATTTAACAATAAAGCTAGTGCTATTACTGATCGTGATATCCCAATATAATGTTCTAAACATGCCGATCACCAGAAAAATGACCATATGCTCAACATTACTGTGTGAATGAGTGAACAATTATATCTTCCAAATGTAAAAATGGAGCTTTAGGTCTCATCTCAAATTATAAAATACTTTTTCTACCCAATAAATTTTGAAAATAATTAGTAACAACAAATACTTCAGGGAGAAAGATGTTTATAATAGGGACAATTTCCTTAAATTCTACTACTGCATGTGTCTGGTCACATTAGGATATGACTAACACATCAAGAAAAAGTACATCTCACTTGTAACCGTATTTCTAAAGTAACAAAACTCAAATACGGCTGATTTCTGATTTAAGGCAGTATTACATTAACCAAAAATGACCTCAATTTGCAAACCCCATTAGTTCTCTCAGGATTGGTAGGTGTGTCACTTTTGAAACAATTGTCTGCTATTACAAAACGATTTACAAACTTGCTTATGAAAATTGACATCTTTTGAGTTGTGTAACTTTTGATCTATGTGTAAGACATGGGGCATACACAAACGCTGAATGAATATCAATTAACTTACTGCTTGGTCGCCTTCTCCTCGGAAAAATATCTTTTTACCATCCTTCATACCCCTGTCAACGGCTACTTCCAATACCTTGGTTTCATTTATCACTTTTTTGCCTTTACAGGCTTTGCAGCGATCCCGCTCATTAATCAATTCTCCTAATGAAAAAAATCAATTGCATTGAACAAAATTATTTCTCGATAGAGTAAACTGAAGTAAATTAACAATGCAGAAACGTTCATAACCGTCACTAACCTTCTCCGGTACATTCCGGACAAACTGATTGCATATGCTGAATCATGCCAGGGCCAATCTGGCGAAGAGTAGTTTTCATTCCACTTCCCTGGCAAACATTACACTGACGTTTTGCATCTGGCTTTCCTCCTTGGCTAAACGAAAAAATCGACATTTAATATAAATGTTCACAAATATATAATATTTAACACATCTATAATTCATTCAGTAAGCTTTTAGCCTCATTAAGAATACTCGCACTTACCCATCGCAAGATTTACAAATTACATTCTTTGATAATTGCAATTTTGAAGTTTTTCCATTGTACGAATCTTCTAATGTTATCCTAGCATGAAAACAAAAATTTATCAGGCACCTGAAACTGCCTCACTTTTTTGAGAAAATATTCCAATGCACCTACCTTAGTTGATGGGTCGTGTCTTCACCTTTCTGCTTTCTTCGACGTCCCCCACCTCCATGCATACCCATACCCATTCCACCAAACAGTCCACCTCCAAAACCTCCAAATATATGCGAGAAAATATCCTCAGCTGATGATGCTGAAAAGGCAAAACCAACAATTGTCTATACATTTACATCGAGACAGTAAAGGGCTTCCCATAAATATGCTATTCTTAACAGCATGCGCAGTTTTGTCCAATAGCAGTTAAGTTTTACAAATATTTGGCTTGTTACAAAACTGAAATAAAAGCAAATTAAAAATATATATATGCACCACAGCTATGCATCAGACAATACCAGATACCAAAGTACATGTTGCGTGAAATATCTTGTGCCAATTATCTGATTTAAAGTTCTCCTGCATATATTGCACCATGGAAATCTACTATGTGGTGCAATAGGGCTCGAGTGGCGCAATACTATTGAAGCTTTTCTCATCCTATTTTGAAGTGGCCACGTGTTGAAATTAAATTAGACAGTAATCTATATGAAGCCACTTGCACTTCTCAAATAAAGAGATAGATGCAATTTAATAAATTTGGACTCGAAGGATGCCTCCTGCAACAATAGCTTGATTATGGAAAACCCTATTAGTAGATAACACTTCACAAGAAAAGAACCGAAATTATAATGAACAATGTTTAAGAATCTTACAATCATGTCCTTCTTGTAAACCTTTATGCCCATATCTGTCATATACTTCTCGTTTGTTGGGATCAGTTAAGACTTCATATGCATAAGAAATTTCCTTGAACTGTATGGAAAATTCGTAAGATTTTATTGTTTACAAGCAATAAGTTGTGGACGGTTAGCCCTCGCAGCGCAAGGAGAAAAGCAGTTTTAATATCAAAGCAGGGTTGGACTTTACATGGTAACGCTACTCAAATTGAGAATCAGCTTTGATACAAACGTCTTTCAGTATGCACTGCAAACTAGGCTTAAACCTCGAGTATTATAATATAACAAATGAACACCTTTTCGCCAGACTCGGGATTTTTATCAGGATGAAATTCTTTTGCCAATTTTCGATAGGCCTGGAAAATAATCGTACATTTTTATTAGCACTTTCTTTATAAAAATGAGTGTACCAACGACAAACTTGGCAACGATATACAGAAGTCCCAGTTTAGAATTGAAATATAATTATTCCATAATATTTTCTACTTTAATAAGAAAATTATACAAACAGTTAAATAAAACTCAACAGATTTTATATCCATAAGGAATAATGACATGCATAATTTTTTGTGGGCCTATTACCCAATCGTTTTGTACGATAGGTCGACAATGGAACCACCGCTCACATGCGTCGTGTTATCTCAATGGCGCTAGTGCACCGATTTCAGATCAATTTTTTCCATACTGGCTTAACGATTAGGCGATTCAAAATACCCCAATTCGTCGTTGGAAATGTAAAATACAAAAATGATTCATGAAGAAAGAAAAGTTACCTTTCTTATTTCCGAATCGCCAGCATTTCTTGAGACACCTAAAACCTCATACAACTTATTGTCCGCCATCTTCTAGAAAGGCCTTCAATTCACAAATGACGTCAACGGTTCACATTGCATGTCATGATCGATATAGTATCGATATATCGTTTCGACACATGCGGCGAACCTTTGATGTACACGTCATAATGACGGTAAATGATCTCATGCCCATTCGTTGAATTTCGTTCCCTCTTCATTCAGGACACTAGCTGGACGGATGTGGTTGAGCTTCTTGGAAACTGTCATTGCTTTATGCGAGATACTAAGTTGGCATAATATAGGTTGAAACTGACGCAAATGTAGAGGGTTGACCTTGATGTTTTTTACCAGGGTCGTTGTGTATTGGTACTGAGGCACACTTCAATTTGCATATTCCTTTGCATTATAATAACATGGCCGACTAATGGAGTAAATTTACAAAACCTTTGGTAAACAAACAAATGTCTATAGCTGTAAACTAACTGATACTTTGTTTTGACTACTCGAAATAATTGCCACAGCCTGCTAGGTAAGTATACATGTCTATCTCCGAGCAATCACTATGAACATTTCTTGCATGTAAATGAAATTTCATGCAAAAACAGCGCATCGATTAAATCAACAGGCAACAGCTTAATTTCATAATTTAATATATTGAATACAAATTTCATCTCATTAAATAACTGATATCTGCATTTATTTATCAGAAATATCCCGCCTGAATAATTAAATGAATTACAATCTGGAATTCAATGGCAGAAGGTACATGGAATAACGTTTCAGGAAAAATAACATATTGAAAGCATGAAAAATTCTGCAAATATAAAGACATCGCACATACAGGATCGATGCACAACGTTTAATAAATAAAAATATTGCAGTGTATCAGTAATGCAAAGCAAGGAGTTCAAGTTTCTAAAATATTTTCAAATAAAAGATATTTACCTCAGTTTACTAGGCAGTTGTGCTTAAACATGTAAATTTCTTATCTTATGCAACAACCCTATAGGCGATAGAAGCAACTGGTAGTAAATATAAGCTGGGATTGCATCAAATGATTGAAACCCAAAATGTAATCTTGCATGATGGCATGCAATGGGGTTGTCATGGTCATTGAATTCAGGACCTGTGACGTGGTAATTTCTGTTGCATAAATAAATCAATAAGCTTAGACCTATTTCTTATAGATATGTGCGAGACGTTATATGTACGAGCAATAAAAACGAACTTTCACAACGAATCAAGATAATTGAAACCCGGTAACAAATTATATCGCCCCTGAATTGAATACCCCATCTTCGTCAAATCTCTCATTGAGGACTTGGGTGTAGTAGGAACATTTGCTGAACATCATAAATGAAAAATTTACAAATGTTGCAGAAAAGATGAGTGAAAACGAGGCAACAAATTACACACAGACTATTAATGCAATGAGGACAAATTTCAACAAATGTGAATTCAATAAAGATGAACCAAAAGTTAAGAGTCCCTATTGCTTACATGTAAGATGCACAGTGTTAATAAAGCTGAGCAAAACCTGTGAAGTACCTACGCGTTTTTGCACTGATCGAGTCAAAATTAAGGTGTATAAAAATATTTTTCTACGCATGTAATGCTCAGGAGTTATTAATCAATGCTAATCTTTGCTGATAAAATTTTTATTTTAGACAAATTATAATGCTGCCCCAATAGTAGTACAATAAAGTTTTTGCAAACAAATATCAGCATGAATTTGCTACATATGGAAGTCAAAGCTTGTTGTAAAACCAAAAAGGCTCAAATTCTGAGCAAGAATGTTTATCAAACATCTTTATTGATATATTGTTTTGCAGCTTTAGCTCTGAAGACTGGGTTTGTGCAAAGTTTTAATCATATGATTAGTGACATTGTCCTTAATTCTAAATTCAGGAACTTAATCCTAGGCACTCTGTAATTTCCAGGCACTATAAATCTTTTGATGCATGTTCCATAATGCCCTTAGAATTCTCTGAACTTGTAACATCTACACCATCCTCCGTATTTGGTGGTTTCTCCTTAACTGACCTTTTTGGACTCATTTCTTCCATTTCGTATTCGTTAGTGTTCGTTAAATGACTATTACCATTAACAACGAGCTTTACAACCTCATTGTTTTTATCGTTTGAAGCATCCACAACATCTTTGTTTTGGTCATTACGCGGTCCATTGTCAGATAAACTCACTTTACTGTCCTTTTCTTTTATCACATCGTTTTTGCTCTGTCGTGTTTTGGTACAGATTGCTCTTTTCTCAGTTTCTTTTTCTTCTCCGTGATCTGCAATGCCTTTTTCTTCTTCAATTGGTACCACCAATTCAGCATCGGTGCTATTTTCCATACTGCAGTCTTCGTTGTTTAGATGCTCCACTTTATCCATCAGTGACTGCACAACGCCTTCCACATCCTTTGAACTTGCCTCGGCCTCGTTTAACTGTTTGGGTTCGCCTTTTTCAGCAGGATCCTCGCAATCTCTGCCTTCAGGTGTTTGCTGCCCATTAATATCCTCCTCCTCATCTTGATCCATGTCTTCAACGTCTTCGTCTCCTGAAATGGAGCCACTTTTGCCAGAAACTTCGTAAACATCCTCTTCAGTGAATTCCTTCCCATCCACTGAATGTCGGTAAATAAGTCTTTTGGTGTTGCCAAATTTTGCCCATATTTCGAATTCCTCCCACTCCACGAAGGCATCCACTTGATGAAAGCGGAATGGCTTGAAGTGCAGTTTAATATGTTCTTTCAGAAAAGATGTGAGGCTGCTGCCATAATCACAATGAGGACATGAGGTTTCGAAAGGTGGCAGTGTAACATGGCGTCTCATGTGGCTTTGCACAGCATCCTTGCGCTGGTTCGAGTAGGGACACCTTTCACATCGGAAGAGTTTTTTGGGCTCCGTCACATTAGTAGTAGTCTCCTCTTTGTCGGTGGGTAAAATGATCTTGCTCGAATGTAAATTTTGCAGCCTTTGCAGCAATAAGTGCTGCTTTTCTACGGGCGTTATGTTGGTATTACCAATGGATTTCATGGTTTCTTCAAGAAGATCGCTCACTGCCTTGGATTCTGAGTAAGGTGCCGAGACTGAGGCTGTACTGGTAGATGCCTCCAAACTGACACTTGCATTGTTATTTGTGGTAGGAGGCACTGTGACAACGTTTGTCAACGTAGAAGCATGCTGGGCAGCTTTTTTCTCAGCATCAGCATGCATGCGCCGATGGCGGACCATGTTCGCAGCAAACTGGACAGCATAATCGCACCGATCGCAATGGAATCTCTGCTTGCTGCCATGAAGAGCAATGTGGATTTCATATCTCAACTTCTTATCAAATACAGCTGGGCATTTGGGGCATGACAAATGCATTGGCATTTGACATCTTCCACTTGATTTGCTAGAGGATGAAGACGCGTCCTGTGGCGCCCCTGTAGAATCTGTGCTGCTCTTTACTGGCTCCACATCTGGATTATGCACTTTGGAATGGCGCACCAAGTTACCGATATTGGCAACTGCATACGTGCAGTGCTGACACTTGTATCTGGACTTGCTTCCATGCAGATGGAGATGGTATACCAGAGTAGAATATTTAATAAAGACAGAAGGGCACAAATGGCAGCTGTAATTTTTCTTGGGAGCAGGCTTTCCATTGGTAGGAACTGTTGCTTTGACTGGTGAAGTCCAGCCTTTCAAGGGGGAATTTGTTCCCTTTCTTGCTTGAACTACAGGAGCCGAGAGGTCAGATGGGTTAGTAGATGGAGCCGACGCTACTACTAAAGTCTTTGGACTGTTGTCTACGCTTTCGGTGTTGGTTTTATTAAACTGAAACATTCCGCTTGATCGTCTTCTGGAAGACGCCCTGTTACTTGTATCGATAACGTACTCGCTCAGGTATTCTTCAGTGTGTACTTTGGAATGCTTGTGAAGGTGGGGGCGATGTCGAGCAGTATAATCACAAGACAAGCACTTCCACTTGTAGCCAGCGCCATGCAGAGCACGGTGAAAAACCATCTGCTGCGGCTTGGTGAACTTTGCGGGGCATTTTCCACAACTGAAGAATTGCTTGCCCGGATCGGAAAGTCTGGTCCACTTCTCCTCGGCATCAATGTTAAAATCGAGAGGTGATAAAGGTTTGGGTCTCTCTTTGACAGGGCTGGTGCTTTTTGGAGATTTGGGCTTGACAGATGCTCTGCTCATGGCATAATCCTTCTCGCTGATGTAGCCCACTGAATTTTCATGCTCCTGGTGCATTCTCTGGTGAGCTGTAAGTGCTCCAGAGTTCCTGCACGTGTAGTTGCACTGGTTGCACATGAAGGTAGCCTTCCCTAGAGTGGAATTTCGCTTGAAGTGCATTTTTTCATGATCAATGATGACCGTTCGCTTCAGGCTGATGTGTGGACAGTGAGAACACTTGAACATTTTCCTGAAGATGCCGTTTCGCTGCACCCAAACGCGGGAAATAGCAGAAGTCTGAGAAGGATTCTCCAAAGCAGCAAAGGGTGTGGATGAATTGGTGGATGGGGATGGGATCGATGCAGGGAGAATTTTGCTGGAAGGAATTGAAGTTGGTGAAGCTACAGGAATAGGCTTTGCTACATTTGCTTCAGCCGCAGCAGCAATTTCATGTAAGCGCACATGTTGCAACAGCAAGTGATACTTGCTGACAGCATATGTGCAAGAGGTGCATTTGAAAACGCCGGTGCGCCCTGGGCGGTGGAACTGGCGATGATAAAGAAACGTAGTGTGGGTTTCAGTTTTGTAAGGGCATTGTTCACAACAATATCGCTTGAATTTCTGCCGCTTGATTTTGGGCTTGGGAGAAGTAACTGCTGGAAGTGTTGGTGTTTTGGCTGGCGTTTCTTGGTGTGAAGAACTGTCTTCTCCTGGTGGTTTCAGTTCTGCCGAAGGAAGAAAGCTTGGTACCACTCCCTCCAAGCACTGTTTAACATATTCGTGTGGCTGATCTACATGAAGTTTCATGTGCTGGAACCACGACCTAAAACATCACGACAAATAAAAGTTAGACTTGGTTCATAAACAATACTTCTATTAGACGAACTATTGTTATGAATGTTGGCCTCGCATCTTTTATCATGCGAAAGATTCTAAATTGGACTGGTACCTTTTGAGACTGACGTAGAAAGGGCAGAACATGCACTTGAAATTTGCTCCTTCGTGTGGCTTGTGCATGTAGGAATGGATCCGCAGATCGAATAGCTTGCGGCATCGATATGGGCATATCGGGCACTTCTGGCGTTTTGATTTGTCTTCTTGGAACTCGATTGCTGCTTTCGTTAGAATGGGAGATTCTATTGGTGGACTAGGAACTACGTAGATGGAAAGAACATAAACGTGTCGTTAACAATCACTGCTTAAACAATACATGACTTTCGAGCGAGACTATTCTTTACCTATGACTTCTGTTTTTGGAGTTGGTTCTTCAACGGGCGCTGCTGCTGACTGCTTTATTAATTCCTCTACTTCTTCCTCTTCTATTTCAAAGCCAAGCTCTCCATTAACGCCAGGCGGACTGGGCAGGACTATACTGGCACCTTTATCTGCATCTCTCTGCATGATGGGGCCAGACACTCCGTGCCTGACATGGCAGTGTCGAAGAATTACGTTTCGACAATTGGAGGACTGACCACAGATACCACACCAGAATGGTTTGTTTCCGGAATGAACGCTCATGTGTCGTATTATGTTCCTCCGAACAGTATGCCTGAAAAATATGAATTCAGTTATTAAAGCGCATTATTATTGCACATGCACACAAACACCAATGTTATTGTTGTAAAGTAGGAGTTTAGCATGCACCGCCATATAATGCACTGACAACATCAACGCTACATTACGTTGAGCTCAGTTGAATCCACATAAAATTCAAACTATAAAAGTGATATTTACTGCGAACAAAAAGGCATACACACCTGAATTCACAATATTTGCACTTAAAAGAGACTTTCTTGGTCATCTTCGGTTTGAAAGTAACTGGTCTCACGAGTGCTGGGGAGGCCAGCGGTAAGTTTGTAGGCAGTGACAAAGTTGCCCGTCCAGCAGAGCTGCCTTCCAAGATGGGAGAGATGATGGTGCCAGGCTGATCCGGCTTATTCTTAGGTTTTGTGATGAGAGTTTCATAGACGGCATACTTCTCGTATTTCTCGTAGTTTTTGTTCCCGACATCGTTAACGACGATTACAGAAGCGCTGGCATGTCGGGGGTCGCGGTGTGCCTTCATCTTCGAGTGCTTGGTGATGTCCCATTGCCAGTTGGAGCGGTATCCGCACTCCGAGCACATGTACGGTTTCTGGTTCAAGTGCACCACGATATGCATGTGAAAGCGCGACGCCGTTGTCGTCGAATAGCTGCAGTAAGGGCACTGAAAGGTCTTGCGGATGATAGGCGCATTGGCGTTCTTGTCCAGCTTATCGGACATCATTTCAGGAGGATAGCTGGTCAAAGAAGAGCTAGAAGCCACAGCTGGTGAAATGGTGAGTGTTCTTGGGGCCCTCGCATTGGGCGCCAACACCTTGGAAAGGGGTGACCTGACGGCTGCGGGCGTGGACGTGGGAATCAACTGGAGGGATGGAGAAAGGTGTATCGGCGATCCCATTTCCTGCGGCGGAATACGTCTCGGAGGAATCCTAAGCAGAAACGGGAGCAAACCAGTACCCCCTTCCCTTCCAGCCCCGCCGAACGCTGCCCTGTTTCCCTTGGATGGACTCAGAATCATGTCCCCTTCCAACGGTCGGGACAGATCCAACGGCAGATCCTGCTCTGGAGCCGGCGACGATTCAGAGCTCGGGTTGAAAAGCTGGAGGTCTTCTTCGCCCCCGACCATCATCGTCTGATCCAACAACTGCTCGAAATTGTTCACTTCCCCATCTTTCGGCTTCTCATCCTCCATCTTTATCGGCACCTCACCTTCGAAGGTTGAGTCGCCATCTCCTCCGTGGTACTTGATGATGTGACGGGTCATGTCGCCCTTCCACCGGCTGCGGAACTCGCAGTGTGGGCAGGCGTAGGGCTTGTCCTGGATGTGGACCCTGCGGTGCCGCACCACCTCAGAGATCCACTTGGCCTCGTAGGGGCACAGGTCGCACTTCACATTGGGCTTACCGTCGATGCGCTTGACCACGGTCCGTTTGCGCATGGGGGGACGCCGCGGATGCTCGATCTCGTGGAACTCGTAAGCGTGGCGGTCCAGCAGCGACACGGACGGAAACGTCTCCCGGCATTCCACGCAGGCGTACGGCTTTGCCGCACTCTCGTTACTTGCCTCTTCCTCCTCCTCGGCGTCTTCGGCATTGTTTTCGTCTTCGATTTGCTCGTTCTCTTCGTTTTCCTCATTTTCCTCGTTCTCGTCCTCCACGTCTTCCACGTCTTCCACATCTTCCGCATCTTCGACGGTCATCCGCTGCTGCTCCTGGCCCGGAGACTCCGGTGACACGGGGTTGGAGTTGGCGGCATTTTCGTCCATCCTCCTCGGCCGTCGATACCCCCCGCCCTCGGAGTGGTGGTTCAGCAGGTGCACGCTGAGGGACTGCTTGCTGAGTGTGGAGAATGTGCACTTGAAGCACTTGAACACCTCCATGCCGTCGGGGGTGCCGCCGTCGGGCTCGTTGCCCTCCTCCAGGTGGTTGCGCCGGTGCCTGTCCAGGTTCCACTTGTAGGGGGTGCTGAAGTCGCACGTCTCGCACTTGATGTAGGGCATGTCGTGGTAGCGCACGTGCTTTGTGTAGCGGGCTCGCACGCTGGTCACGTAGTTGCACTTGGTGCAGCGGAAGAACTTCTTCTTCAGGTGGGACACCTTTTCGTGTCGCTGCACCAGCATCTTGCTCTTGCTCTTGAAGGGGCACGCGGAGCAGGAGAACTCCTCCGCCGTTTTCCTATGGGCCGTGGGGCGGGGGTGTTCCTCCGTGGACGGCCTGCGCTGGGGCTGCGGGGGCACGAGTAGGGACTTGGCGGGGGTTGACCTTACCGAGGACACCAAGGGTGGCGGGGGAGGCATGAGCTTGGTGGGGGGGCGGATGTGGTGACGGGGCTGGATTTTCTGGCGGTGCAGGGGAGGTAGGGCGGGCTGCTGCGAGTTGAGGGGGAGGAGGACGACGGAGGGTTCCATCAGCATGGGCCGCACTGTCTTCTGGGCCCCAGCAGCTGACGTTGACGGAGACGAATCGTCCTCCACCAGAATGACTTCCAGATCTGGGGGGAGGGGAACGCCGTCGGATGACAGCTGGGGGAATGCGCTCTGGGCAGCAGCCATGGTGACCGGGGAGGCGGCTAGGGCTGGGGAAGAAGAAGAAAAATAAGCGTTATGCTGTTCGTTGGTGTCTGCCGCCAGGCGATGCACCAGGCTGATGTGCCGCAGGAGCTTGTGCGAGTGCACCGAGGCGTAGACGCAATAGGCGCACTCGTGAATGCTGCCCTTCTGGCCATGATCGTCTCTCTGGTGGTAGAGAAAGAGGCGGGGGTTGGTGGTGGTGTAGTTGCAAGACTTGCAGGCGTAGTTGCGCCGGACCCTGCAGGGGAGCAGTGCGGAGTCCTCCGTGTAGCCTTGCTCAGGGTGCCTCTCCTCCACAGGCTCGTCCACCAGCTCGATGCGCTCGCCGTTGGACGTGGTGATGGTGGTCACGCCAGACGAGGCCTTGGGCGGAGGGTAGTACGTGGACGTGACACATTTCCTCTTGTTAGCCAGCAGCGACAGCGCGGCCTTCCTCTTTGGGGTTTGACTTCGTGCTTCTCCAACGGCAGACTGCATGATCTGCTAAAAACAAACGAAATGCGCATTAGCCCTTTTGTTTCAAAGGGTAGCCCTTCACTTAACAAAGTTATTTTTTTTTCTTTTAGCGAATCTGAATTAAATAAAATCGGTGTTAGTAGATGTGCACACCTCCATGCGCTGTGGGCCTTCCCAAAACAGCCTGTAGGCTTGGCTGGGCAGCTCGCAAATTGTTCTGTTCCTCCTTGCCAAACTAGCATAACCTAACCTGACCTAACCTAACTTATAACCAATATGCATAGGTTAAGTTAGGTTAAAGTGCGTTTACACAAGCAAAGTTACACAACTTGTTTGAAAATGAGAAGAAAATTTGTATTTAACATCTTGTAGATGTGACCATGGGCATTAGTAGGATATGTGGATACCTCACATCCGTTTTTCATGACCTAACCTTTGAGCTGTTAGGAGACGCCCACTTTTTCGAGGTTGCATATGTATCCTACAAATACCGTTATATTTTTTTTTTTTTTTTTTTCCCTGTGTGGCGGCTCTTTCGGATGAGAGTTTAAACCGAGGTCCCGTGCGGATCCCCCTTGCTCTCCGCACGT
>JAQGAF010003149.1:0-18813 GCA_034687865.1 Kryphioiulus occultus
CCGTAATTTTGTCGTGAATCAGATACAGGTATATACAGTTTAGTCAGTGTCCAACGAAATAAAAGTATATCTTTAATAGGTAAGAGATACAATGATAGTTCTTGAAGGTTACTTTTGTAGTCTACCACGGGCTATCCGGAAACTATATTTTCCGTGACCTTGAATGTCTCGTTCAAGGTCACCCATGTGCCCATTTGGAGTTTTTTTTGGAAATATCTTTATTCTCTTTATGTGCCTTGAATATCGAAGGCTTCGGGCAGATCTTATTCTTTGCTTCAAATTGCTTAATGGATTCACATTTAGCGGATCTCGTAATTTGCTAAATTTTTTACCCAACCGGAGACCGCTTCGTTCACACGGCCGACTTTTAAGTGTTCTTAAGGTTGCTAGGGAATGTCGATTCCAATTTTTTAGCCTCAGAGTTGGGCGTCTTTGGAATAAATTGCCTCCTGCGGTTGTTGAGAGTGGCTCACTGCCTACTTTTACTACGACGATAGATAGCCTTGACCTTCTATCCATCTGATATTTTTAATATTGATATTTCTTAATGTTTTTATGGGCATTGTGTAAGCGAAATTCCTGTTACCTTCAATCATCCCTTTCCTATATCTAGGAATAAACTATTATTATTATATATGTTATAAATCGCTGCATATACAGTAGGATCCTAGTGTGAATTAGAATGTTGTAGAGCGACGCCTAATTAGTCTAATTAAGTTGGTTTCAAAATGTTCTGAACGAGTCACAGCGAGCTAGAATTTTGCAAAAAAATACGGAACGGGCACATGGTTGATCTTGAACGGGACATTCAATGTCACGGAAAAAATATGGTTTCAGGATAGACCGTGGTTCGGTGGGCATTGACTAAACAGAACACCCTTAATAATAGCGCAGATCCTATTGGGGGTGAAAATACATTTTTCGTTAGCACGGGGTGGCGTTATTATTTTACAAATTAACAATATCCCTTGCTATAAACCACGTCATAGCAAAGAATGTATTATCATCCTCGACCTATCAAAAAATATGATTTTCAAACCGCAAATTATCATGACGCTGAATTAATTTTTAACTCGTAAAACGAGTCTTTCGCCAGCTTGCGATTTATTTTTTAAGGTTATAAATTTCGCCAATATCTGCAAAATTTAAAATAAAATAAAGAAGCCACAAATTACAAAATCGCTCTCGCACAAATTCAATTTTGGGGCGAATTTACCCTTCACGTGCTCTTGTGTCTGCGATTTTGAATTTCTATCATCGTTATTTTTATTTTATAAATAAACGGCGGAATTGATAACCTTAGAAAATAAATGGCAAGCTCTTGAGCGATTCATCCTATAAGGTAAAAAAATAAATTTAGTGTCGTAATAATTTATTAAGACAAAATTATGCTCATGTAGCTTTTGCATAGTAACATATGCGTTATTACCGCTTTTATCTACTAAAAACTACGAGTATCATTATTGCAAAACCGTTTCTTGTGAGTTTACACAAAAGCAAAAACAATGTGCCACTTACTCGAGGCATGGTTTCATAGATTGTGTTTCGTACCACGACGCATCCGTACTCCTTGCTGTCGATTAAATCCTCCAGTACCCGGAATGGTAGCTTTAAGTCTTGATAAGCGAGATAGGAAGTAAACACAGACGAATAAAAGATGAAACTCATCAGAACACCGATTAACACTGCGCCGAAGATCAGTCTCGCTGAAACACTTGGAGGATCTTCGAGAACTGAAATGATAATCTCCGAATTACCACGAGAAGACCACAAACAAATATAATCATTAAAATAGCTCAATTAGTTGGCACAAAGATTTATTGTTCAATGACTGTTGCAACAAATAATATTTACGCACATATAATATACATATATACAGAACGGAAATTAGTCTAAAATTAGGGCATTCTTACCCTCATCTAGATAGGTCCCAGTTATTATTCGGAAGTTTTTACTGTGCACTTTCAACGATGGAATGCCAGAGTTCCTCCACCCTGGACTCCACAGCATTACCACTGCTAATACAATAGCAATTATCAATAAAATGACGAATATAAGTATCCAAACATCCCAACTGAAAGGATACAAGTAGGTGGTTGGTGGAATGGTGGACATCGGAGTTGTATAGGTCATCGAAATGTCTATTCTGTTTAAGGGGGCCAAATAGTTTAGAGCGACCAAGCGGTCAGACATTATCGAAAAAGCGTCCAGTGATATTTCGAACTCCTGCAAAGGAAATTGGCATTTGGTTCAATACAATCTCGTGCCTTTCCGTATTTACACACACTCAAAAAAGTATTTGTGAAATAAATACAATATTCGTGAGAAAAACGTATAGGATTACCATAAAAATGCTTATCGTTCCAAATAATTTTATAAAACATGAATGTGTCCCTCTGATATCCTCACCTTGTTGTAAATCCTATTTAGGAGTCCAGTGAACGTCCCGTTTAAAAAGATGCCCCACATTGGTTCGACGGCTGTATAAGTGGGACTGTATGGAGACAATGGAAAGTATTCATGATTCTGTTGCATAGCAAAGTGCAAGCTATGGATGAAAACACGATTATCAAAGTAATCCTTACCTCGCATTGAAATATTCCGTCAGCATCTCGACTATTTCAACGTTATAGCCCGAGAAAGTGGCATTTTCATCATCCATTTGATTAACCCTCACGTAAGGCAAATGCTTAACGTGAAAACACACATACAGAAAACGTTAACTTTTCTGGTGTACTCTAAATTAAAACATTTAACATTGAAACAAGATGTTTTTTCTTCTCATTTTGAAAAGTACATGCTTTTGGTTGTACATGTACCATTCACATAAATAATAATCGTGCTGGGAATAGACAAATGTTAAAGAAAATTTTAGAATGAATTAATTTGTCCTTAAATCTTACCACAAATCCAACAACTCGTACCGTCCTTCCTCTAAGTTTTTCAATGTTGTCATCCCCTTCCAAAAATTCAAAGATGCTTAAACCTTGTTGAGCACTCCAATTGGCAAACTTAATAAATTCCGTCTTCTTTCGATGAAACACGTAAAAAACATCGTAGATATTCATGCTTGTTGTGAAGGATATATCCTGCCAATACTGAAATTACAGGTATATAACATACCGTGTATTAGAATTAAACAACATTTTTTGAAAGCTGATATTGCGAAAATATCATACAAGGTCTTCTTGTGTCAGAAATAAGTCTGGTTGAAGATAACTGTTCAAGCTTATATTTGATGAAATTGAATTTGAAGCAATCTTCTGTGAATCCTAACATTAAAAACAAATTGCTTTTCTGAAGTCAATAAGATATTGTGGAACATTGAGTATGTGATAATTACAGTTCAGTTCAATATATACATATATATAACTTACATGGTTTGGAGAGTCATAAATGAAAACGGTGACAAGGGCTTCAACAGAAATAACAGTTGAAAAAAATATTTCGGGAATGCGATGATTTACTATAATCCATGTATGATTGGTATTAAAAATTCCATTGAGTTTTGCCTTTTTAAACAAGGAAATATATCGAATTATTACAAATTAAATGTATTTTGCTGTGGAATTTATCATTCCATGAAATCAAAGAAAAATTAAATTTCGGGATTGAGGATATGTTAACATCCTCTTTCACGAAATTTAATTTTTAACTCGTCAAATACAGTTGAGAATTTAGATAAGAAGAATATATCTGATGTACCGTTTCGATTATTTTTAGGACTGTTTCTTCGCGACAAATTAGGACGAAATTTATACATGTAAAATGACTGTTGCTCAATATACTGCCGAAGTTGGACTCTGCATTGATCTTGATTACATCGAATTTAATTTTAACGCCGAAAAAGAATAAGCTTAAATTCAGGTACTTCTTCAGTTTGCTGACTTTAACATCTGAAAATATATCGCTGCAAATCTATATTGTGATACTTATTATTTTTAGCAAATATTGTAGAACTTACCAGACCAATCGTCAATGAGAAATATGTTGTTCATTCTTTTCCAAAATAACATAAGGTCAATGACGCCCTGAAGAGCATTGTGAAAACTCAGCTTGAAAATATAGTTTTCAGTACGTCTTATTTTAGTTAAATGCAAATATTGCCACCTGAGGGGTTTCCATTTAGCATCTTGTGTCGCAGTATTACTTGTTATATAATCGTGCTCACAAGATGTCCATGAAGGGTAACGTAGGCTGTTATTTCTATTATGTGAACAATTTCCTAATTTCGTATCTAAATTATTTAAATTTTCAGTATTCATCGTGATTTCTTGAACAAGACAACATAAAAATACAATCCCAAAGAATAGATTTCGCAATTTTTTGCTGTGGTATAGTAACATTATGCTGTGCAGGACAATAGGCAACTAAGAAATCTTAAATATTAGTATACAAGTTTATAAATGCTAAAACATTGACCTATTCAGGTGCCTACTTTCTCAATTTCTGATATCATTTGACTTCAGAAAGCGTATTTTATTTAAGTCTGGGTGACATTTTTTGCTTAGAACAAGTAATTAGTACGTTTGTCACATAAAAAGGATGGGGATATTGACTGGACTGTTTTTAATAAAAGGTGTTGATTGTCAATCAGAGAAAAATGTCCAACATAGCTTTGACCAATCCTTTAAGCATGTTATTAATCACTTCCATTCAGAGCTTTTCATCTATCAGTTAATCGTATCAAGAATATGGTATATCATTATAAATGTTCTTGCAATGTACATGTACATGTAAGGCATTAGACTTATTTTAATGTCCTAATTTCAAGTGAAACGACTAGATTTGTAAATTACTAGATCTGAGTTTGTTACTAAGGAATGAATTTATTTAACTTAGCATTTTAACTTTAATAGGTTTCTTCATAACAAACAATTATACGAAATACAAGACCATAACAATGGTTTACATTAACTATTTCTTCTCGATTTATCAAAATATGTATGTTTGCAGTTCCAACTGTATTTCCAGATTTCATTATAGCTGGGCGTCGATTTCATGAATTTTGAAAAATTGATTATAGTTTATTTAAATATGCAATCAATGGCTAGCTAACAGAAGTACGCCCCTTAAGAAGCATCGATAGCCATCAATTGTGAATGACATTTTGACATTAATATCTATGTCTTTGCCATCCAGTCATTAGTATGGAAGGGTGACCTGAATCATCTAATGACGACCCAAGGAATGAAGTCTAATTATGGTAATTAAAAATGATAATCACAATTCATGTCATCAATGCGGCAACTGGCAGTACTTTTCCATTTGCATTAATTCAAAATACATTGTGCTCAGAATATGCCAGGCGTATGCATTCTTATACATTATGAAAGTATAAATAGTTGATACACTTTATATTAATAGGTGTGATGTTATTCATGTTTGTATATTTTACAGTGTTAGTCACGAACATTTGATTGGTATTTTAAATATAAATGACTTTACTATGATGTTTAATTATTGGTCCGCTATTTTATTAAAATGGATTTGACCCATTATCCCACAGATTAATCTGATTGATTTAAATATTGGTCGATCAAGTGCTGATTTATTCAATGATTTACGAATAATTCGTAATGCAGCGTGTAATATTGTATATATCGCGTTTTCTTAAACAATTCATGAGTAATAGTAATTTCCTAAGCCAAAAATATGCATGTACATGTGCATGTATTTTTTTTGCAAAATCTAAAATGGATCAATTTTGAGAAGCAATAACAAGTGTTTATTACTACTAGGGAGAGACTCATCGATCATCGTTGTGGTGTAGGAAGATTTAAAATTAATATTTCACAGGTTACTTTAATTAATAAGTAGTTTAACAGTTTTCAAAACATGACAGCCATGTTTTAACTATCGTTCGCATTGCCAAAGTATTTCAAAATTACGAAAGCCATAATTAAACTAACATGCCAGCTTAATTTTATCCTAAATTATAAATTTAGGGTTGAGCTATGGAGTTAGGTGATTCTATTGACCCGAAAATAAAACATTAAATTGTGAAATACTGGCTGGGTGACTTAATAAATTTCACGAATCCGGTTGTTTCACTACAAAAATTCATTCCAACAAGAATGTTTTACGATGTGAAGTGCATGGTTCGACTCGGAGTGGTAATAGTGCTTCTAACATCAAAACTCACAATGTCACTGAAAACAGATGGTAAGGCCTAATCTGACAATTTTATAATCGCTTTGATATCAGTATTTTAGAGTAATAATGTCTTATAGATGAGTCGTTGCAACAGCTGTCGTTGGCAAAACATATATTTTTGGATGATTCCATGTTAGATTCTCTTTATAAATGTAAGTGAATTTTCACATATAAGCTATAAAATGTGATATCGTCATTCAATTTAGGACAAGAAATTGTCTTCGCTTCCAATGAACACGATACATGTATTTTGGCAAAAAACAATACTTTCTCAAATACTTTAATTCCTTCTATATAACATTAATTTAAATCATATTTATTTTGATAGGGAATAAATCCTCCGAAATCGAAAATAATGTAACAGTCGAGGTATCATGTAGGCAATGGAAATTTTTGAAAACAATTTTTTCCACAACCAAGTTTTGTATGCCTGTGACACTGATGCGAAAATGCCACGAAGGAAAGTTCAATTTGCTGGAAATTTACAAAAGTATTTTCATGGCCACCGATAACAATTTGGTGGAATCCGTTATTAATCTAATTAATTACTGGAATTACGAAAACGTCATTTTCTACATTGACTCCAATGCAGGTAAGCAGACAAAAATCTCCTTCTGATTTCCATAATTGATTTGTATTAAATTTTCGTAACTCAGGTATAGAATTTTATTTCGGAAAACGAATTTTGGTGATTTTTCTCATTTTTCAAGATATTAATACAAGCCAATTTTACCTTTCGTTACAAAGGGTTCAGCTCTAGAGACGTTACAGAATATTTAAAATTGAGCTTAAGAGGAATTGTCGTTGAAGTGGTTTTCGTGGACTCAATAAAAAATTTAAGGGAGAAAATGGACGAAACAACGAAGAAATTCTTGAATTTTGTCATCATATGCAACAGTTCCAATACCAACAGATTGGTTAAATTGGTACTAAAACATATCAGCGATTTGGTATTATTGCACTTCGCCATGAATTCTAAACACAGTTTCTCATTATCTTTGAAAGGTTAAAGAGAATGATCTTTTCAAAACAATTCTGCGATGGGTAATCATCAGCAACACTCTCCCAAATGCATTGCAAGCAGTATACATTTCTCCAGATTCTCAAGTTACATTGATTTCTTCTTTTAGGTCGAAAGAGGTACATAATCGCTTAAGAATTCATTTAAGGATATTTACATGAAGAATTTGTTTAATAATTAACTAATCCTAATCTTATAGAAGTCGAATTTCAACAATGCCTGGAAAAGTCAACAAACTTGCGTTAATAACCCTGGAAATGTCGTTTTAAGGACCGAAGAAGTTGTAAGCAAATTTCTACAAAATGATGCATAAGTTCATTACAGTTCACACTTCAGTTGAAAAGTGTTAAGTGATAAAATTGAAATGTTATATGACAGAGAATTTTTCATTTTATGGAATTTTTACAGTCGTCCATTAATCTAAAGCAATCTTCGACAATTTTCATGTACGATGTTTTCTACAGCAATCTGACTCTTAGAGTAGAGTCTGTAAAATTTGCATCTTGGACTGTCCAAAAACGGCTTCAGATTTTGGAAAACCTGGATTCTAATGATATAAATAACAGGCTAAGAGGAAGACACATAAGAACCGCCGCATTTAACGTAATAAAATTAAGTGATTCAATAGTCATGCATGCATAGTTAAAATGTGTAAATTTGCTTATGCTTTCAGCATCTGCCATATGTTGTGCCAATTAAAACAAACGGAACTGCTGCAGCTTCAGGTTACAACGTAGAAGTTATGGAAATGCTCTTCAATTATTTTAACACCAAGTAAGCTTTGCAAAATACTCGTGAAAATTTCCAAAGTCTATGGAGTAAACTCCAGATAGCATGTTGGATTGATGTGAATTGAATTCCAACTGACTTTATGTGACAAGTTTTACAACAAATTCACAGTTATTCAGTAAAACACTACGAGCCTTCATGGGGACTACCCTTAAATGGTTCTTATACAGGAATTTTAGGAGTGGCACATAGGAAGGTAAAATAAAATAACTTGTTTTACAATTTGTTTAAACGACTTTAAAGTTAAAACCATTGAATTTCTTCTCTGAACAAATCAATCTTAGAAAAAAGATTATAATACGTTTGTATTTGTCGACAATTTGTGCTATAAACAAGTATACGTGAACTGTGTTGTTCTATAAGTTATAACTTTCTCACAAATCAAATCCTTTTTATTTAGAATCATGTTCAATAAGAAATAGCTGATAACATAAGATAACAGTATGCCAATCTTTTTCAGGAAGTGGACATCCCCCTTAACGGCTTTATTTTGGCAGCTTTTCGACTAAAAATAATTCGCTACACCGTCCCATTTGCCAAGATAGACATGTCGATATTATACGAAACACCAACAGCAATCGTCCCACCCACAACTTACGCCTTGCCCTTCAGTTTCTCGGTGTGGATATCGATACTAATAGTGATCGGTTGCACTTTGACCTCCTTGGCCATATCGATGTATTTTAGCCCGGCTTGGAAAGCAGCTGACCTGCCCTCAGTTTCCTTCCATTCCAAATTTTTTCGCTTAATAACTGGGACGTTTTTCGATGAAGGTGAGTGCAAAATAATTTTAGCACCAAAATCGAAAAATATCTTAATAAGCATTAATCTTATTTCAGTGTTGGACAACGTACCACCGAGTGTTTCTGCCAAAGTCATATTTGGGACACTTTTGGTAGCAACTCTGAGCGTTTACGTTTTTTACACCTCCATTTTTACCTCTGTTCTGGCGTACAGAGAGCTCAAAATGCCCATTCGCAATCTGGACGATTTAATCGTCAATCGTGATTATACACCCATGACAGTAAAAAGCACAGTGTTTGACAGCTTGTTTCGAGTAGGTCTTTTTAATGGCATGAAATGCTCAATGTTGAGAATGCATTGCCTGGAGTAATAAATATACAGTATCTATAGTATCGAAATCACTGTTGTATATTTTCAGTTCTCTCAAACTGGACTCTTTAAAGCCTTGTGGAAGAAGATGTCGAAAAACGAAAAACTAAGCGTTCAGCCCCTGGCTCAGGCGGTCAACTCAATGTACGTTGGAAAAAATGTGCTGGTCACAGATGGTGCAAGTACAATCGCTGCCATGAACAATAATTGCAGCATTTCCCTGATTAAGACTCGACTGTTTCAAGAATACATATTTCTTGTGACCAGAACGGATTTTCCATATAACAGAATGTTCTATATCAGGTGAATAATTATTTGAAATAAAGGATAAGTTATTGAAATTCGTACTTGATGATCTTTGATAAACTGTAGAATGTATTTTAATTTTAGACTGTTAAAATTAACCGAAGGAGGAATTCTGAGGCGTTTCGGAAAAAAATACATGACTGAAGTTCGTCCACCATGTCCAGTCGAAGAGCCCAGTTTGACCTTAGGCCTACTTCAAGTTATAGGATTGTTCTTTCTATTGGGATGTGGTCTGATTTTGTCACTAATAACGCTTGGCTTTGAAGTGGCTATAATATCAAGTAAAATTTAACTTTATTATAAAAAAGCTCACTATATTTCTCATAAAGTTCATATTGTCAGAGTAAAAGCATTAGAAATCCCTAATCAAATGATTTTTATGATAGCTAGACATAATGGTTAATTACATGTATGTCATGGCATGTGTTATTAAAAAAATTGTTAAGTTGATTACAATGTAAGGGGAAATTAAGTGCTCGCTGATATGCACCAATTAATAACGATTGCGATAATAATCGAAATGAAAACAATGATCATAATTAAGTATGTTATGTGCAGTACGTGTGTAATAATTATATACATTGTACTACCACATACCTGGTTTGAGTTTTTGAAACTCAATGCCCAAAATGGCAAGGAATATAAAAAAGTATTTCAAATATCTCCATGATTTTATCATGCTATTTCTATGCAGTCAAAGCAAATCAAACTCAAACACCGAATTACTGATAACTGTCAACTAAGTATATAGCTCGTCCTTCCTTAAAACCCTTGTTGGAAATTCTGTTCCTCCTTAAACTGAACAACCCAATATTGAAATGTGTCTACAATACTATATTTATTGTTTGAAATGTGTTTGAACACAATCGTCTTCCTATGTGGGTGGAATTCGACGATTTTTAATTAATATTGAAGGCACATACCGGTATTATAGCCAAATGTATCAGTAGTTTTGAAGTACGCCTAATTAGCACGTTCGTATGCCAAATAAAATGAAACCGACCTCTCAAGTTGATATAAATATGCCGATTGAAAGAAAATAAACAGCAGTTGTTTTCAATTAACAGATAATAGCTCGTATGGTTAATGAGAAAAGGATTGTTTCACAATACATGATAATTTATGAAATAATATGTTTATTACGAGAAATTTCAATTCGGTTTTATTCATAATTTGCTTAACCGCGCCTGGGTATATTAACATTTCTCGGGAACTCCAAATTGTAACAAATAACATCACTGGTAAGATATTATTGAATCTAGACCAGTTTTGGCAATAGAAAGTTAGGAAAAAAAGCTATATAGTGCAATGTAATAATTTGTTAGCTCAATGGGCGAAAAAAGTAGATTAGTTGCTTTTCAGCATACAAATATGTATTTTCAAAACGTAATTTCATTAAATTGATTTACTTTTATCACATATCAACAATGTTTGGAAGGGCACACTGGTATTTCCACACCATGCTATGATCGAGCTTCTGTGTTCTCATTTATGAACAACGTGGTCAACGTTAACACAAAATGTCACAGGCGACGCTACAATTTGTATCCCCTTATGGAAGATTCAATTTTTCTGGCGACATATCACAACTCCATCGATTGTGTGATTGAACTGATAACTTATTGGAAAATGGAAAACGCGGCCTTCATCGTTGATGCACACACAGGTAAAGATTTTACAGTAACAAATCAATAATTTCAATTACTTTAAGGTCCAGCTCATTTCGTAAAGTTGAAAATGTTTTTCGAATAACTCTTGATGTTTAGGCATCAGTCCTTCCGACGTCAGTGCATACTTAAAAATCCATCTAACTAATATTGCATTTGAAGTGAAATTTCTGGACGCCAGATTGGACATAATGAAAAATCTTATGACAACTTCGAAAAGCTTCAGCAATTTCGCAGTAATTTGCAATGAAGACAACACCAACGAAGTTATCAATGTGGTATGCTAATTAGAAACGTTCATTTCAATATTTGTTTTTTTTCGTTTTATGCTTTATTTTGCAACTTTTGTTATTAGTTAGCTGAAAATTATTTTTGTGCGTACTGTACCATTTTAGCTGCAATGATTTCCCTTTCAGTTGAAAATTCAAAATCTTTTCAACACGAGTCATAGATGGATATTTGTCAGCAAAACGTTTCCAAAAATGCTACAAAACACAGTTATTTCCGTTGAATCTCAAGTGACACTAATTTCACCGCAAACTCCTTCTGAGGTTCGTGGTAGTTTTTAAATGGGCGCAATTTGAAATAGACTTATTTCAGTAATGTAAGGCATGGTTTGCTCGGTTTCTTTGTAGTTTTCTATGGACGTAGCAACGTCTCCAGAGCTTTTCATGTACGACATTTTCTACAGTCTCCAATCAAGAAAAGTCGAGTTTGTTAAATTTGCACAATGGAGCGTGCAAAGAGGCTTATTTATACTGGAGAACCTCGAATCAAGGGACCTGAAATTAAGACTTAGAGGACGACGAATAAAATTAGGAGCGTTCATTGTAAAGACTAGTTTTAAAAATCACATTTGACCTCAATGATAGCAATTTCAAGCAATGCATCCGTTTGCTCACAATCGCTACTTTCAGCATCTACCATATATCAACATTACACACGTGAATGGATCTGTCTATTTTGGCGGATACAATGTGGAAATTATGGAATTGTTGCTGGAATATTTCAATGCTAAGTAAAGTATAATAATTAAGCTTATTTGTGAAAAATTATCAACTACTCTAAATGAAAACAACGATTTTTCACGAAGATTTTTGGACACATTTTTCAGTTACTCCCTGAAACAATATCCGCAATCTTGGGGAGTCTTTTCGAATGGAACCTACACTGGACTACTAGGTGTTGTGTTCAGAAAGGTACATGTAATTCCAAAAATATGAGGTACAGGTATAATGCATGAGTGTAATTTATTGCGTCGCAAAATATGTTTCTGAATAAAAAGTTATTATTTAGGAAATCGACGTTCCCGTCAATGGATTCGTGCAAGCTACATTTCGCTCAAAGGCGTCACGATTTTTGTATCCATTGTCCAAGTTGGATCTTTCTTTGGGGTACACAACACCACTGCCTGTCGTTTCTCCAGCCAGCCACGTGTTCCCTTTCAGAATGGAAGTTTGGGCATGTATCGCCATCGTGCTTGCTTTAGTGCTTTTGACATTGGCCATTGCCATGTGTTGCAGTCCTGGATGGAAATCAGCGCAAATTCCATCAGTAAAATTCCACAGCGACAATTTTCGTTTGGTAACAGGAACGTTTTTTGAGGAAGGTCAGTCCCAACTTTTCCCTGTTGATAAAATGTCCGTGACATAATGTAGCTTTCAAAACTTCAATTTCATAGCTCTGAATGACCCACCGGGGAGTTCAGCGAAAGTGGTTTACGGAACACTTTTATTGGCGACGTTGGCAGTTTTCGTGTTTTACACGTCAGTATTTACATCGTTCCTCGCCTATCGAGAACTGAAAATGCCAATTCGCAATTTGAGAGATTTGCTGGAAAGCCGAGAATATGCGGCTATCACAGTGGAAAATTCGGTTTACGAGGGTATGTTGAGGGTAAGTAGGCATGCATTTTCCAATATAACGCTAGAAAAATGACTACATAATATTTACATGAATATTTCAGTTCTACTGCACTAGTCCTACACTAGTACATAAACTACAAATGTCCTAGCTGTCGGAATTTATCCCTTTTATTTATTTCATTTTATTATTATTGTTTGGGTTTACCCCCCCCCCCCCCCCCAGTATTATCTGATAGCTTACGAGCCATTAGGAGAAGCCCGGTTTCTTATACAGTACTGTAGTGTCTATGCAGAAGCAGGGGTTATAGCGAAGCGCAACTGAAAACTTGCCCAAAAATTAAATGACGAGTGTTTTATAGTTCTCTCAAGGCGGTATCTTCAGAGAAGTTTGGAAGAAAATGCAGAAATCTGGAATCAAGATCCTGCTGCCTGGCATAACGCGGGCCATTAACGAAATGTACTCGGGGAAAAAAGTACTAATTGCAGACAGTGCAAGTACTATTGCAGGATCGAACTATAATTGCAGTTTCTCTATAATAAAAACCAGATTATTTCGCGAGCACCTATGTATGATCACCAGGAACGACTTCCCTTACAGCAGAATGATTTACATGAGGTAATGCTAGCTGGTTTCAAACATAAATTTAAGCTGAAGAATTTAGAATGTTTATAATTGTATTTCTTCACTCGTTAGATTGTTGCACATCACTGAAGGAGGAATTTTCAAGCGTTTTGGCATAAAATACATGACTGAAAGTCGGCCCCCCTGCGACGAACCAGAACCCAGTTTGACCCTAGGATTACTTCAGGTAGTGGGATTATTTTTCTTGCTATCGTGCGGGGTGATATTAGCACTCGTCACATTACTGGTCGAGAAAACTAATAATGCACCAAGATGGATTCACCCAACTACAAGAAAATCTGGCAGTAAGGCATAAAACTGCAAGACATATACAGTACAGTAGTTTGCAGCAAATGCAAAATCAAAATTAGCAGGATATGCCCACTTTTCCGTTCTTCTGATTATTTACAATGTGTCTCGAAATATGTATCGTAAAACGTCAATTATAATATGTAAAATAAATATTATGATATAAGCCTTGACCTGTTTCGTTGGGTCGGCGCCTTGTTTTTTGAAGTGACATCTATAATTTAGCCTATGATCAAAGGTATTATTATTATTGCAATTACAGAAACCAGAACCGTACTGATAATAGGAAACAACAGCACATTGCAACATGTATTACAATTACTGGGAAAAATCTACAGCTGGCAGTTCGTGTCGAAATCCACCTCCGTTGATAAAAAAGAGATAGAGTAAATATGCGACGAAGGAAGAGAATAAACACTGGCATTCTCCATAAAATCAAAAAATCGCAAAGAGAACACTGGACTGTTTAGTTACAATATGAGGATACAAATTTGCGTTGTGATAGCATTTATTTGCCTGTTAAGTGACGTGAGATGTTGTAAAATTTCTCGGGAATACCCATTCGAACTGATGAATACCAGTGGTAAGATATTTTCTCATGTTACTAATCTTAAATGATTATAATTCTCTTGCAATTAACTTTGGCATATTTTTCGTAAGCGATAATCGAATAAACAATTTAAAAAATCAATACTCAAACTTAAAACAGTAAGTCCTAATTAAATGCAATACGCGAGGTTAAAACAACGGACACATTCTAATATCCGCAAATAATGTCTACCAGAAAACCATTTCCAACTAACACTGTACATGCACTCCTCAATGTCAGAAAACACAAACGATCGAAACTAAAGATGGCTTGATTAAATGTTGCCAAATTAATGTGACTTAAGTAAATTTAAAAAATTAATTTGCGATCAGTGGTTTGATTTAATGTTTTTAGATGGGACAATAATGAATGCAGATATCACTATGCTTCAGAGAAGTCTCAAACGACATTTTGTTTTACATCCAATAATGGAAAATAAAGTTTTTCTGGTTGCATATCATAACGAAATAGATTGCGTAATTAATTTGGTAAAGTACTGGAAATTGGAAAACGCAGCTTTTATTACCGATTCGCGTGCAGGTGAGCTAAACCGTGCATTAATCTTCAACATTAATAGCTATCAAATTAATATTAATGTCTTCAGGATATTCCTCTTAACTAATTATTTAGGAATTAGCGCTGAAGATTTTCGAGCCTATGTAAAGGAGCGTTTTTCAAATGTGGCATTTGAAGTAGTCTCCATGGATTCAAATGTGGATTTTGAGAAAATGATTACGACCTTATCAGAAAACTTCGTTAATTTTGCAACATTCTGCAATAAGCACAACACCGACAAAATAATCCAGGTGGTATGTTAATTAAATCAATGTACAGGTATCTTATTTCTTTCCCATTTTTATTTTTGGTGGAAAAATTTTAATTTTGTTATTTTGTGTGCTTTTTAAAGTTTATATTTCCCTGTTGCCAGGTGAAGGGAAAAAACATGTTCATTACAAACCACAGATGGATAATTGTGAGCCACGCATTACCAAATGTGTTAAATACAACTATGATTTCCGCTGAAACACAAGTAATATTAATTTCTCCAAAGACAGCTTCTGAGGTAAGTGGACCAACCTTCTGAGCAGTCTGGATTTTAGCTGATTTTATTAATTATGTTAATCTGTTTTATATTCAAAATGAACAGTTGAAGACTACCAAGGATGATATCTCACTGGTACATTAAACTGCCACAGTTGTTCATATAGCAGCAATCAGTTAGAGCATAGCATACCATAATTGGATCGTTTTATTTTCGCAGTACAACGTGGAAATAAGATTATCTTCAAAATTTTTCATTTATGACATTTTCTACAGTTACCGAACGACACGTGTAGAATTTATTAAGTTTGCTCACTGGACAGAACAAAAGGGATTATTTATGCTGGAAAATTTTGATTCACCCGATTGGCCTCTTAGGCTCAAAGGACGAGGAATTAAACTAGGAGCTTTCATCGTAATGTCACGAAATTAAAATTTGGAACAGATTATTTATCACTAAAGTAGAATAATACACATTTATCGTCATTATAGCAAACACCATACGTCAAAATCACGGAAATAAACGGAACATTTGATTTTACTGGGTTTTCCAGCGAGATTATTCAGATGCTAATGGACTTTTTCAAAGTGAAGTAAGCCCACTGGATTACTTTTTCAAAAACTTTCTTCATGTGTCTCCTTTCTTGCTAGTACCTCCACCATAAATTTGCTGACCATTTCAGCTCTTCGCTAACTACCTATGAACCAGTCTGGGGTATTCATCTGCAAAATGGCAGTTTCACGGGACTTTTGGGAGTCGTTCACAGGAAGGCAAGTACTGGTTGGATTTCACTGATTAGAACGGTTATAGAATGGGACCTCTTAACATGGTACTCGAAATGCTGCATTTACATGTATGATGCTTTGTCGTGTTCAGGAAATCGACATGTCCATGAATATCTTCCTACCAGCCACCTATCGTGCCAAGGCAGCTCGATATATCTGTCCATTAGCGAAGGTGGATGTGTCCATGTCATACGAAACTCCACCATCCGTCATTCCTCCCACGACTTACTTATTGCCCTTCAAAGGAGAAGTTTGGTTGTGCATTACTATTGAGTTTGCATTTGTGCTGTTGGCACTAGCCGTTGCCATGTGTTTCAGTCCAGGGTGGAAATCGGCAAAACTATCCTCAGGGTCACTGCACACCAATACATTTCGTTTATTAACAGGGACGTTTTTTGATGAAGGTAACAAATTTACATTATATAGATTAATTTAAGCTTTCACCAGATACATAATGTAGTTAGCCAAGCCAGCAAGTGCCTGCATAACATTTAGGTAAGTATTGGAAACATCAGCTCCCTGATAGGTGCATACCTTAAAATGTTACTGACCCTGCCACATGGCACATCTGTGCTGACTGCAGGGTACTGAGTTGAATTGAATTGAGTTACTGAAAATTAATCTTTTATCGTGAAAAAAGGCGATGTGTTATATTTTACCTAATCGTAATTTTTGTTTCAGCGCTGACCGACCCACCCGGTGGAACTGCTAAAGTGATTTATGGGACTCTGTTATTGGCAACTTTAGCAATCTTCATATTTTACACTTCTGTCTTTGTATCTTTTCTCACGTATCGAGAATTAGAAATGCCCATTCGTAGTTTTAAAGATTTAGCGGAAAATCACGAATATACTGGCGTAACTGTTGCGAGTACATTTTACGAAGGAATGTTAAGGGTAAGTTCTCCTTGCCCATAAATCATTGCAGATAGTCTTCAAAACGGGTTTATTACTTTTACTGAGCGTACCATTTTTTTGAATTGAAATTCTACCATTGAAATCATTCTTTCAAACAAGATAGCAAATTATTGTAACAGCAAAATCATGGTGACATCATTTTCTATTTTGTAACTGTTTTTGCCTACCATTCTGCCTGATATCAACAGGTCAGTGTGGATACTCCGTATTAATTGCAATGGCAACTTGACGTTTCATGAGAATTTTCAGTAAAAGTAAATGAAAAAAACACGTTTGTTTATTTTTGTCGAAATGTTAACAGGATCATTGCGAAATTTGTTATTTCAGTTTGCTGCTACTGGTTTTTTAAATGAGTTATGGAAAAAGATGGAGAAAACAAAAGCCTTCAGTTTGCAGCCAACGCTGGAGGACGCCGTTCAAACCCTTTACAGGGGAAAAAACGTCGTTTTATTTGATGGCACTCAAACGATAGTTCAAGCTAACAACAATTGCAGCATATCAGTAATACGAACGAACATAGTTCGTGAAAATTCATGTTTTGTTGCCAGGCACGACTTTCCTTATAGTAGGATGGTGTATATGAGGTACAATAACCACCAAAGAGCTAGCAAAACGTGTACCTTAGAACTAGAAAACTAATTTATTTATATATTTTCAGACTATTACGTATG
Source organism: Kryphioiulus occultus (assembly GCA_034687865.1). Classification (NCBI taxonomy): domain Eukaryota; kingdom Metazoa; phylum Arthropoda; class Diplopoda; order Julida; family Julidae; genus Kryphioiulus; species Kryphioiulus occultus. The sequence goes on from JAQGAF010003149.1 coordinate 17,853, forward strand.
AAAGAAGGAGGACTGCTGAACCGACTTGCCATAAAATATCCGCTTCTGGATCGCCCCCCTTGTGACAACCCAGAACCCAGTTTAACCTTTGGAATGCTTCAGGTCGCGGGGTTATTTTTTCTGTTAGCCTGTGGACTACTACTTTCCCTCACAGTTTTCTTTGCCGAGAAATCATTGAAACGTACCCAATTGAATACCCGTCAAAAAGGCATGCTAAAATAAATATTGGCGCATTTGCGAAAATTAAATAGCGGATGATTTGCAATAAAAAAGCCGACATGAATACTGTATGTCAGCTGCCAAGATTTTTTGATCGACATTTTAGATTATCCCACATGTATTACAATTAGTATAAATGCATCAACATATAGAGCAAAACGGATAATTTCGATTACTTGCTTACACGTCCTTTTATCATTTTATCCCCCCTCATTGTTTGGAAGCTGTAACTAAATGAACTTATATGATACGATCTCCAGTGCAAGAGTAAGCAGCGATACCACGGTCATCAGCAAAAGAAAAACGAAAAGTGTAAATACTTGTGAAAAATTGAGAGTCTGCGAAGACGCTATTTCGTGCCCACAACGACTGTTGTCAGGGTTAATGTACATTGTTTTAAGCCGGTGTAGAATTCCAACTTCTGCCATACGAATCAAACTAATGTATAAAATAGAAACAAGAATGGAAATTGCATATTTACACCTTCAAATTTGCATTAAGAGCAGTTCATTTTAATCACCTAAAATGAGAGTGTACGATAAGGAGGAGATAATTAAGAGGCATGAGCACTATGTTGTGTACTAAATTATAGCGTTAACATTATAATAAATATTAGAGAGTTAGCGATAATTTCGTACGAAATTATAATATCACGAAATCAGTGATTCTGACGCCATTTTGTTGATTTCGGACGAAATCTTTAAAATAACTGCGAAATTATAAGATAATTTCGTGAGCATGA
>JAQGAF010003150.1:0-18804 GCA_034687865.1 Kryphioiulus occultus
CCTTAGGAGTGGACCACACACCATTTGCCATTCGTTATAGCAGTTTTTTGGTGCTAGTTGTGTTTGCCAGGGAATTTAAATAAGGACCTAGCAGGCTGCCATTTACCCCTCGTCCCCTCCCCCTTTCCTCATTTCTCACGCACACTCGGCCCCAGACGTCAAATGCCATCGCTGAGATTTGCATGACACGAATATCATTTGTTACCGGGCTGGAGAAAAATGGGAACATTGATGGAAATTCAAAATGGCGTAATTTGAGGATACGTAAACAAGTGGGGGTGGGCTGAACTGCCCCGGGGACAAGGTGGTTGTGACTAGGAGTGTAGGGGGGGGGGAGTAATCGTGGGAATTGGGAGAGGGTGTCAACCCCTCACCCAAATCAGGCAAGGATGGAAAGGAAAATAAACAAATCCCTATGGATGTAGGTGGAAAGGATGCTGGAGGTACTGTTGGGGAATCAACCCCATTGGATTGTGGGAAAAGGAGGTAACAGCAAATTGGGAAGGAGATATGAGTAAGGGGTAAAACCCCAGGGACTGTGGAGGTGTGTGTTGTGATGGGTGGGGAGAGAGAATTGAGAAAACGAAATTGGAGAAAACTATTAGGATCCTGTGTGGTCAACAACCTTCATCCATTTCGAAGTAGCCCTTAACAGAAAAGTTAGACATAGTTTGTTGTGAAAAATTTTTTATGCAAGAATACATATTACTTTAACAAAACACCCTTCCAAAATAGGTCCTTCTGGAGGATTTACATTGGGAAGAACATCTACATGTACACATGGTACAAACCAGTCAGGGACTTTGAAAAAACGATTATAATCCTGGGTGATCAACAAACTGAGCAATTTTTTAAAACAATATTCTGCGATGCATATTACATTTAACATAGACATTTCCAAAAGTGGATCATTTGTAGGTTTTCTGAATTTGTTTTAAAAAAAGTACTCGTATTACGCTTAACAAAACTTATCTCCAAAAGTGGACAAATTGGACGCTTTGAGAATGTTTTTAAATATACAAACATATATATTACTATTAACATAGCAATTTCCAAAATTGGGCAATTCGGAGGTTTTCTAAGTTTTAAAAAAAGTTGACCTTTTGTGATTTTTTTTAAACAAGTACTGATGCACAAATTACTTTCAAGAAGCTCATTTCCAAAAGTGGACAAATTAAATGTTTTGTGAATTTCAAAAAAAAATACCATATACTTTTAACAAAGGAATTTAAAATAGTATGCCATTTGGCGGCTTTATGATTTTTTTTAACTACTAATATATACTCATACATGTAAATATTGATTTTAGGAAAATTCACTTTACCAAAGTGAAACATTTGTAGGTTTTGTGAATTTATTAAACAAGAGATGATACACATGTGCATGTTACTTTTAACAAAACTCACGTTATAAAAGTGGACCATTTGGTGGTTTTACATTGGGAATGACATGTGTGGGAACTGAGAAAAACAAATTGGGAAAAACTTAGGATCCTGGGTGGTCAACAACCTTCATCGACCATACTCGTTTTGGCAAAAATTAAACCTGTTTTTATGGATAAAAATTGAATAAAAAAGGGCGCTGTTACACTTTTAACAAAACCCACTTTCCAAATTGGTCCATTTGCAGGTTTTAGATTCGCTGGATTGTATTGGATGATGGGGTGTAAGGGGAGTAATAAAAGATGATAAAGTAGATTTGAAATTGGGGAAAATGTGAATGAGTATTAAGATTGGGGAAAAATGTGTAAATGGAGAGATCGTCAAAGGATGAAGTATAATAATCACACGCACTTAAACGCCATTGGCTGACGAGATGTGATATGATATTGATCCTTTTTTAATTCCGTTAGAAATAAACAATAAAGTGAAGTGCTAGTTAAACCCCATCGCTACTAGCATTTAATCCCCAAAATGTGTTGGAAAAAGACCCCAGCTCGACATCCATTGTCAGTTTTATCTATAATCAAAGTGGACTTTTGAGTGCAATTTTATGGAGACACATCACAATGTACAGGGTGTCACTTTTCACATATTTGCATATGCAGTTTCTCATACATTGAGCAACGTCAAGATGTCAACGATTTTACAGGATTATCAAAAAAAATCGATGACGTCAGACTTAATTTCGCGAAGGAGTTTCAAGATAAACGGCATTTTGGTATTGCCTGTTGTTTGGGTTTTTTTGTAAATAAAATAATGGAAGCTTATTAGTCAAATCCTCTTTGTTGACATCCATCGTTTATTGGCAAGCAACAAGCCTATCACAAAACCTCAATTTCGATTATGTTGCTAGGATATTTAAATAAAAAGCTTATTGAAATTCTCCCTTTAGGCAACTGAAATGGAAAATGAGATAAAAATAAAAACTATAGATATCGAGCTAACAATTTTTCAAGATATGATAATCAACAAGCATAATCCCATTAATGAGGCTTATGAAAACACTAATTAATCCATCAAAATAAACAACAGAATAATTAAGCTAAAACATTTAAAAGATTGTTTCAATAAGTACAGTAGGGCACTTTAATTTAATTTGGCATATATTGGCAGATATTAAAATGATGCATAGTATTAATTTGAGAAAAATCCAATACTTTTTAAATATGATGATAAGCTAATTTAGCAAATTTTCAAGCATAGAAATATATTTTGAAACGAACTTTTCAGGAAAGAAAACTTAAACTTTGCACAATGTTTTTGAGTAATCTGACCGGGGTGGCAAACAAATCTCCAGCTTTGAAATTCAGGAATGCTTAGAGTAAAATTTAGCATGCTATTTTATATTTTTTTAAAAAAACTTTATGCACAATGTATAAAGTAATCTGATCAGTGTGGAAAACAAATTCAAAGTTTTTAAATTCAGGTCTGTTAAGAGAGAAATGTGGTACAGTTTTAGGATATTGTTTAAAAAAATGTAGAATTTTTAGAACGCAGAATTTCATTCTCTGTTCACCTGTATGTTATAACAATACTGTAGTATAAAAGAACAAAATTTTTGAGTAAATTGTGTTTAGTATTCAACATCGACACTCAGTGAATCCAACCATATCATAAACAAGTCTTTTCTTTGCTTCAATCTCTTGAATATCATTTAGGATTTTTTAATAATATTTAGGACATTTAAAGGCAATTTTGTAGCACTTTTTGCTACAATGTCTAACAAGTTTTCAACGGATTTGGGAAACCATTTTAAATTTCATTTTAATTTCAGAAATTCTGTAATATCTGTAAAATTCTGTAAGATCTTAACAAATATACGTAAGATAACATTATGCTGCAGACATCGTTAGATGGCACCACTAGTGCTCAAATGCGTGCTCGAAGTTGCTCATTTACTGTATATGAAAATAAGGTGTAACACAACATACATTTATAACTGATAAATGGACGGCAGCGCCCCCAATGATGTACCTTACCGAATATAAACGTTATCCCACGCTTATCGATTTGCTTTGATGGTCCGTGCATTTAATTAATTTTCTTAGATTTGCTGACAGAAATTACTCATGAATTATTTGCGACCTAAACCCTAGTTTCGTAATAATGGAATAATAACCCTCTAGGCTTATAAAACTTACGGCACAACCCAGGCTCAATCGATGTTCCCCACCGTACGATAATGCATGCGAAACGAATGCTTTTTTTGCATTAATTATATATTAGAATATATAATTGCGTGCCCCGTACACGCGAATGTATATCGGAAATGAATATAGCGTACGTCTGTGTCAACATGCTAATGAATTCGGTAGAGTAGGCTATTGTGCCTAACTAATTCACGTCTATCGGAAATATAATTGGATTTCTTTCATTTGCTGCCATTTTCGTTAATTTGCCATTTTGATTAATTTGCTATTTTGCATTTATTTGCTAATTTTACATTTTAACACGTTTACCATTTTGCTTTTTCGTTCGGCAGGAGTTGAGGCACCCTGTAGAACCAATTAGTTACCAATACCCCATGTTCGCAATTTCGACCACTTTCCAGGATTTCAAGCTCAGAAATCATGGAGAAATAAAAAAAACAAATACTTTAATTCCTTCGAAAAGTGTATTTAAATTTCCCAGAAAGCAATTAGGCCTTTGCATGTCTGCATTTGCCAGCATTATTTCCAAGCCATTAACTTGCGCACGCTAATTATTGCATCTTTATCGCCTAATGCATACAGGGTGAGCCAGAAGTCTTTATAAATCGTTATTCTGCTAATGTATGAAATGCTATCATAAAGCTTGGAAAGTTACGTTTCCAAACTAGCCATTTTTCTTCATATTTGTGATTTTGCGACAATGAGCCCATATGGAAAAAAGATATATTAAGAATATATTTTTTTGCTACATTATCCATATATTGAAAATATACAAAATTGGCCTGATTTCATATATGGAATATGTCAAGAAAATGTGATGTATAATATGCGCTTAATATATTATAAATGTAGTTAAAATATATGTGTAATATATTGTCATGTATAAAATAAATATATGGCACTATACTGTATATGGGGAATATATTGCACATATACACAGATTTTCCACATAATATTTCCATAATTTGTCGTTTTTATGTACCATTTCTTAACTTAATTTTATCACAAATAGCTCAATTAAGAGTTTTAGTTCAATTAAGTCTAGAGAAAATATTTTGGTAATAATATTTAATGTAGACACGCATTATACATACTGAAACGATTTTCATAATATATTGGCCGTAATATTTTACGAATATATTTTCAATAAGTTATCATAATATATTATGAAAATATATTCTTAATATAATATGAATATATCTGTCTTCGTTATATATTATTACAAAAAATTGTCATATATTACAAATACAAATTACAAATATATTACGAATATAATGTACATGTATAGTAATATATTTATAACATATTACTCGCATGGGATTTTTTCATATGGGAGAAAGTTACTTTCGACGATTAATTTCACTTAACACTCAATTGTAATTTTCTGAAAATAAGGAAATCAAAATTTTTGCCACTTTCCTGGATTTCTAGCACAGAAATTCTAGGAAGCTCAATCACAACGTCTCTGAATTTCCCTAAGTTTTTCGTAGAGAAAAAGTAATTTAGATTACAAAACTGTAAATATATTTCAATTTTTGAAAATTTAATTAACTAGGCTTAATTTGCAATGGATAGGATAAATTTTCAACCATGTTTACTTCATATAATCTTATGTTCATACCATTTGCTTATTTGCTTCAAGTCTGGCTTTCTGGCACACCCTGTTTCTAAGCCAAGCCAATGTGTTTTTCCTCTTCTTCCCTTATTGTTATTATTGTTGTTTTTGTTTTTTTGTGCTTCCATATATGGATCCTTGATGTTTTCTTTGCAGTCCCCTTCCTTCAAATTCTCCCGGAAAGCCTCTTCTTCCTATTCGCTCAAGTTAGAACCGCCCAAGGTACGTAACGAAAGACACCCTGTAGCAGCGCCTTCTGGGAACAACGAATGGCCAGGTCATTGCGTTGAATGACCGAGTCAGGACATTTAAATAAACTGAGCTCACTCTTCAAAACCAGCTAAAGACTACCTTGACACACACTGTACATTTACCGTACGATTCAAGCCATTAGAACCTTAATAATGCATCTTTCCAAAATGCTAAAACAAAGTATTTCATTACAAACAGCCCCAAAAGTCGACAACCAAACAAGATTATCACAACCATTCCAAAACCTAACTACCAGTTCTGGCAAGGGTGGCAACGTGTAGGTCAACGTTAAAATCAGAAAGCAAACAAGTCTATCGTTTCAAAAACCGTAAAAACTAAACCCGTACAGGGTGACTGATCGAATCTAAAAATCAAATATCCCTGACTTTTCCAGGTTTTAAAGATACTTTTCCCAAAATTTTCAGGCAATTTAAAACGAACCTGTTAAGAATCTGACGCATTTTCACAACAATAAAGGTCATGTCACCTGTTTGGACAACCACTTTAAATCCATGTAGTCATCAATCCATTTGCACGTTGTTGCCTTTCAAGATTTAATGTGTCAAAAATAAATATGCCCCCATAGTCACTAACCCTAGACACTTCTAATTATATCAATCAAAATTACATGGGCACATAAAATAATTCCTAACATGATAAGAATTTCCCTAAGTTTTCCAGGTTATGTCAATTTCCTTGACCATTCCAGGTCAAATCAATTTCACAGGTTTTTCAGGTCATGTCAATTTCTCTGACTTTTTCAAGTTGTCCACACATTCCAGACATTTAAGAATGTCTCTGGCCTTACCAGGTCACGTAAATTCCCCTGACCCTTCCAGGTCACGTAAATTCCCCTGACCCTTCCAGGTCACGTAAATTCCCCTGACCTTTCCAGGTCACGTAAATTCCCCTGACCTTTCCAGGTCACGTAAATTCCCCTGACCTTTCCAGGTCATGTTTACACATTAGCACACCAGTTCAAATTAATTGGCAGCGTTTTAAAACTCCAAATTCTTGAAACTTACTCCCAAAATCCAAAAATACTGGACAACTATATGTATACTGTACATTAGTTTGACTAAACACTCAAGTCTATGCACGAAATCTAAAAATGCCAAACCCATATTTAAACAAAGTCAGTTGATTTCCAACAATCCCAAAATTATGTTTTTCAACGATAAAAAATGCCATTAAACTTGCAAAAAAAATGCAGAAAAAATTCAATCCAAACCTTCCCAAAGTACATGTACATGTGCAGTAATACTGTAAACATCTACAATTTCAAATTAGAATTCTGTCATCTAGAAAGATGAACAACTGATACGTCGTATTACATTTCGTTGCAATTTTTATCATTATCCAGGATGTGATAAGACATGATAACGAGCAAAAAATGCATCATTCCTCCTTTAATTTCACGTTTTAATACCTACAGTAAGTGACTGTTTTACGAATCTCTTTGGTAATAAGACAAAGTTTCGTCATTGAAGAAAGACTCGAGACATTCACGACAGTTCAGAGCGTTTTTCCGAAAAATTACAAAGCAATTAAATAAAAAGCTTTTCGTTGGAAAGCTTTGTGGGTTTTTTGGGGGCTTGTCTCGTAGTGAATAAATTAGGCGATGAATATCGACTGAAAGCGTGACAAAGTGAGTATGTGGGAAAATGTCTGACTTCAATTCTCCTGGCAAATGCATTTTTTAATCACGGTTATGTATTACGCGCATTTGCACCTATCCTGATTAAAAGATTTAATTAAGCAGAAGGGCAATTAACTCGTTTATCCGAACAAAAGCCGGGTTTTAACGACCAAAAAACCAGGAATTTCAGTTCTACGAGGTATCAGGGCTGAATACGAGTGGCTTGAAGTGGGAAAAAATTAACGGAGGATTAATTGGTACATTTCATCATTAACGACCGCACTTCCATGATCACCTCGTGTTATTACGACTCTCAAAGCTGCTTTTACGAGCGGTATATCTGCAAAGATGAAAAGCAAATATCCCGCAGCTCGTTTACGTGTATTTTTAATGTTTTTTTTATTAATGCACTATGTGAGCCCCATCTAGAGACAAGAAATGGCAACTTTAGATCAAAGAAGATTCACATTGAATCACTGTTTTCTACATTAATCTAATCTAATACTGTGACTTAATAAAATTGAACCAGATCAGTCCTGGTCTGGTCAAGCTTTCCCAATTGTGGGACCCCTAAGATGGACCACTAGCGGCAAAATAGTGAAATTGCCTATTCCTTAATTAACGTTAACCAATACTTAAACAAATGATTTACACTCTCATATTGATCATGTTCATCACATTTGATTTAACAATAACTTTTTAAAGTTATTTTTAATCTGTTGTTTAAAGTACCGCTACCCCCGGGCCAATAAGATAGATTTGCTCAGTGGTCAGTTTCGTGAAACTAGCCAGTAGTTCTGCAAATCAATCAATGATATTTCTATAAATTATTTAACGATAACTTTTTAAAGTGTCGCTTACCGAGCTGTCAATATCATAAACTGCTTATTGGTCAGTTTGGTGAATTACTAGCCCATAGTTCTACAAATGATCTGACCAGTTTAAAAATAATTTACAAACTAATATTGACCATCTTCATCACTATTTGATTTAACAGTAACTTTTTAAAGTTATTTTGAAGTACTGTTTGAAGCCGTTTACTGGTCATTTTAAAATGGTTTACAAACTCATATTGATCATGTTCATCACATTGGATTTCACACAAAATCTAGTTTGAAATCAGAAAGATGGGGAATTGGGAACTTCTTATCCATTGTAATATCGTTAGAGATTGTGGCACCACCCATTGATTGAATTTGACAATGCAAATATTCGTAATAACTTGCAAGGAGTGTCATAACTTTCTAGCATCATAAGTTTATCCAACCAATTCCAAGCATCTGCTCACAGACAGCTCTGAAGGCTGCCTGTATAATGTTTTACGCAATTATAGCAATTGTCAAGTAGTGGCGCCACCTGTCTTAGGCAACCAACAATGCTATTTACTTAAAAAAATGTTAGGATTTACTTGAATGTCAGACATGGAGCGAGGCTCGGAGGAGATTAGATGAAAGTGATCCCCATTGAGGCAAAAAACCAAAGTTAATTAATGGGTGAAATCAACCGCAACTAGCAGCAGCACCGCTGGAGCGGAATTTCTTGCATGTTCAACACGAATACCAATCGCTGAATGTGATTACGGGTGAAAAAAGTCGAAAGATACCAATCTGTTCATGTTATTAGCAAGGTTCAAGTCAACACCCTCAACATGAAAACAGTCTAACATAGTCCTGTTTATTGTACGGCTATAACTTCCAAATTTGTCCCTTTTTCAACTATTTCAATTTTAAATATCAGGTGTAGTTTTAGAAAATATTAACATTGTGGTGAAAGGGTCAGGATCCAAATTAGTTTAACAATAAGAAATATTCTTGATGCCTAACTTCATTAAAGTAGAGCGATTGAAACCTAGTACATGAGGATCGGCCATACTTTACGTGATCGAAAACAACGGTGAACGGGTGTAGTATAATTATAAAACCAACCTTATTCAATTAAAATACATTTAGTTTTCACTGATTTCTCAGCTTCATGTTTCAGTTTAATTTCAGACAAGACAACGTTTATATTCAGGGTGATGCAACACCAATGACCCTTAGATGAGCCTCCTTAATGCGTCCACTTTTGTGTACTTTTTGCCAGAAGGTCAAGAGCAAGAGGAAGCCATTGTCCACTCCCAGCTCGCCTTCGCGTCTGCGGGAGCCCCAGTGTACGTGCATGACGCGAGAAAACCTACACAACCTACAGCGGCTGCGGGCGGAAGCGCAAGCCAGGGGGCGCCTCACGGGTAAGTCACTTCCTGTTTGTCCTTATTGAACAGTGGCTACATCCACACAAGATCCTCATGGTGTCTTCTTTGAGCACTTATTTTGAAAAAGGATCGCTTTGCTTGATCAGTGGTCATCAGTTTAATTTTTTTTGTTTTCTCAAACAAATACCAGGTGCAGCCACTCTGCCTCGCGTCCAAGGGCGTTCAGGGCCAGACGATGGCCTGCTGCCTGGACAGCGTGACCGGATGAGCACAGCGCCCTCTAGTTCCTCCGTGTACGACAATGTTGGCAACTCGTTGCGTCGCGGCATGCAGCCACCGGCCACCAATGGTGGCGTGAAGCAGACGAAAAGCGAGGGCTCGCTCAAGTCATGTCCACAAGATGGCGGCCCCGGAAGTGGGGGTCAAGGTGGCGGAAACGACACTGGTGGTCAGTCAATTGCCAATGAGATGATGCGGGAGCAGCGTGGTCGGCTGCTGCGCAAGGAGGCAGCCAAGTCCATCGACTACAGCGAGATGGAGTCCATCAGGGAGGCACCGCAGCCCAAGATAGCCATCGGTCATCGGCGCACCAAGAGCAAGAGCTCGGACGACGTCTTCGAGCAGGCCGTGGCAGCAGCCGCAGCAGCTGCCGAAAGGTACGAAACACATCGAGAGTGCTAGTAAAATGAAGGGTTTGTTTGTGAGATTTTTAACGTTGGCCTATTTTCGCACACAAGGGCCTATCACCAATGCTAGGGGGCAGACTGTCCACCTAGAAATTTGGCCTATAGGTGAGAATACGCCCCCCCCCTGGGGGATCTTTAACGTGCGGAGAGCAAGAGGAATCCACGCGGGACCTCGGGGGGTTGAAAATGGCCTCGATCTAGGTCGTGGGAACCCAAAGTCATTTAAAGCCACTATGAAACTCTCTTAACACTGATCCCAAGCTCATAGAAGGACCATCCTCATTCTGAAATGCTTCCAATATTGTGATGTCTGCCATGTGGTGGGCCTTCACCACATACATAGCAGGAGAACAATTTTTTCTTGTTTATCCCATGCAGGTCGCGTTGCGGCGGCGGCGACATCTCGACATTGAGCCTGGACAGCAACACGCTGAAACGGATGCTGCAGCCGATGACGTCGACGGAGTCCCCGGACGAGTCGCCAGACCGCTCACTGGCCTCGTACCGGCACCACCCCCACCACCACCCTTACGTCACATCACGCTCCTCGTCGCACCCTCGCCGCTCCCAGAGCAAGCCGAGCATCTTCCCTTCATCACGCAGCTCGTCGCAAGACTATGACCGCTCTCGGGCCATGTCGTATGCTCACTCAGACAGCTTCCGCTCCTCCATCACTGACCACAGCATGTACCTGGACCTGGACCGCGACCAGTCGCCCCCCTCTGACAACATCCTCTTTGATAACCAGTGCTACGCCACGACACCCAGCTCCAGCAATGGTGAGGGGCCCTATGATGACCATGTTCCACCTTCTTCTGGGCTGCCCAACTCCCCCACCAGCCGTCTGCTCATGGAGTATGAGATGCACCTGAGGAACACCCTGGCCAGGGGCATGGATGCGGAGAGCTACTCGCTGCACACCTTCGAGGCACTGCTCACCCAGAGCATGGAGAACCTAGGTAAGCCTGGGTTCCCTTTAGTGGGGACTTTGATTGGCAGAGCTTTACTGACTTTGTAAGTTACTTTTTTGTCAAGATATATGGTAACGAAACATCAAACTTCCCAAATTACAGCAATCTGTATCTATTGAACATTGCTAAAGCGGCGTGTTAGGGTACCACTCAGTTGTCGCAGCAACCTCAAGTAGTTTCCCCACATACAAATTATCACTCATCCCTCTCGCCAATGACCTTATGTGCCACCTATCAATCCGATCAAAGCACCGATATTAGATATGGATATCTAGATATACTATCATTTTATCAATACATCTGCTGCATATAGGAACAAAATAAACCGCATCAGCTTGAAAGGCAACATGTAGCAGCGCACAAGTGCTGTGATTGGTCCATTTTCGAGTCCTCTATTGAGAAGGAGAAAACTGATCTAATTTAACATATTTATACTGATGCAAAAAGCAATGAGCCATTTTATGAAATTTGACCATTGATAAAGAGGCCCTACAAGGTAATCGTTACTGTCAGTATTTCGATACTGACTCAGCAAGTTATCCAAAAATTCGGATAACTGTCAGTCATTAAAATAGAACATTTATCTATCAGTACTGTGCCAATTACACGAACAGTACCATGCGGACTGTAAGAATAGTATAATGCCAACCCTACACGATGGGTGCACTGTCATTACTCCGATACTGACAGTAAGTTACCCGAAAATTCGGATAATTGTCAGTGATGAGAATCTAACATCAATCCATTCTTACTGCGCCCATTACATGATCTATGGCATCATTGTTTGTATTTGTTGAAACTGACAGTAATAATGCCCGTTTAGGGCCCCATTCCCCAATTCAGGCCCCGATAGGGTTTAGGTTAGAATAAAATTAGCTTGAAACCCTTATCTGACACGCGAAACAGACGTCGACCTTAAAAATCCTGGTTTTAAAAGATGCCAACATCGTTATATATCTTAATTTTCGCAATGCATCATCGGTATATGAACGAAATCCAAGATGACGTCGATGGAATTCGAACGCAAATTAAGTTGCGCGTGCCTGCGTTCCATGTGGCGCGTGACCTCGTTCCATGTCGCAAGCGTTCAGATTCCTAAGGCGCCATATTGGAATTCGTTCGTAACGACATGGTGGCATCTTTCGACTGATTTCTTAAGATTTCAACGACTTTCCAGGTGAGTGAATCGTCGATTTTTCAATAACCGAAAGCGGAAATTCGTTCCCTGGGCTCGAACGGGGCAATTCATCGAGCCTTTTATAGCGGGGCGGGGTCGCTGACGAAAAAAGACGAAGAAGAAAGAGAGAGAAAAAAATGTGAAATATCGCGAAAAGCACTTTTCCCAGCCAGTGGTTGGACATGAGCTTCGCTCAACTGACAGCAAATTACAGCCTTTCGCATCTTTTTTGGCAGCGAAATTGCGAACCCGTCAGGCCGCAAGTACCCTTATCAAGCGAAACGCGCTTTCGTCCTATAGGACGGCGCGATTTTTTGACAGTAATAGCAGAAAATAGGGAGTAATAATGGCGGAAAGAAATCATTAAAGGGGTAGAGAGAGATGGAGTAGACATCTCCAAATCCTAACCAAGGTTTAATTGAGCGCCACAGTGGTGCCGCCAAGCGGCCGTTTTTTCAGTCTTGTCAACAGGTAAATTTTACCCAAGGTTTGTGACATGTGATTTTTATCAACTACAGGTCATAGCTCTTCAGAAAAAAATACGTGCAGTTCCCCTTTCTACCCAAACTCATTTTTCATGTTTTTTCCCAATTTTTCATCATCGTTTTTGTTTTGTTTTTTATCCAGTTTTCAGCAGTTTTTCATCAGTCTGTTTTTTTTTTGTTTTTGTTTTAAATGCCATCATCATCACCCCGATTAGGCAGATTAATTTAACTTGTTTTTCGTAAACATTTCCATTTATTTGCCACGTTTATAATTTGCATATTTCACCATCTATTTAGTAACTATACTTGGTTTTGCATCGCTACACAAAATGTCCCTTTCTGCATGTTTTAGCTGCTTAAAACATAGTGAAAGTTCATGGATGCTTTTTTGCCAGTAAATCGCACGTTTTTATAAAAGGGTCGTCCATAAATGAACACATCTTCCAAACTCATTAACCTTAATTGCGAATTAATTTATTCGTGAAATTAGGGGGAAATCCAATTGCAATATTAAAGCACCAAAATGTTTGTCATTTATTGTTGAAAATTTAACAGGGATATTTTTGGGAAATATCTGCGATTAACTTTAGATATAATTTTTGTGACAATCCACTCATCAGCTTTTGATAAGCGATGTCATATAATGACCTTTTTGAAGATAATGTCACCTTTTTGATATTTGATATCATATAAGGACGACCCTAAATTGCTTTTAAATCGTTTTTATTGTTTCTTAATTCGCTAATTTTACGCTTCGCTTTAATTTAACCAACTCTGGAAATGGAAACTTTTTTGCCTAAATACTTTTTGGGGTGAAATCCGCCATTTTTCGGAAATTTCGGTGAATTTTGAATACATTTTTTGCGAACAAGTTTTTATTTTCGGTATATTTTTGCGAATTAGGGGAACTACACTGAAAAAGTTAATTTGATTTTTTACTATATTTTCATTTTCTTGAAAACAACTAATCTTGCGAATTTGGAAATTGTTAAAGAAAACGTATCAATATATTAGTATTATAATGAATTCTTAAACGTTGATTCTAAGGCGCCATCTTGTTTCAACCATCTGGTTATATTGGCCAACTCAGAATTCTTCGAAAAAAAACAATTTTTAAAGTAATTAAATAAGACAAAAATCTCTAGATATCAAAAATACAATAACGTGGCGATGTATAAAGTTGAGATATATTTCTCAAAATACAATAAAACGTTGCTGAGTTGATAACACGAGATGGTGCCTTTCTATTTTCACAAATTGACCAGAGTTGTGTGGCGCCATTTTCTTTTTCTTTTAGTTTTTGCTTTTATTTGTTTTTATAGAAGCAATTGTGTCGGAAGTGCATGTTGAAAGACTGGACTATGGTCAGGACAGCGCCGATGTTGCGGCTAATATTCGCTCAAAAGCCAGAAATAAGCTTAATATTGCTAATGAAATCAACAGGATCCATCGGAGGTTTCAATCAAGTGAGTTAGTTTTCAATTAACATGTCATTCTTAATCTCCCACAATGCACTACTTCTCCAATTCATTGCAAATACATGCACAAACAGGGCTTGGCAATAATGTTTCAATTTTACGTAATCCTGTTTACATCAACTTATAATGGATAAAATCATGGTGACTAATTGCTTAAAAATGAAATTCACTGAGTTTCCACGTTTATATTCCATTTTTTTCTGGCTCAAAAAACATACTTTAATGATTAAAAGTGTGCCACAAGTCTATTGAAAACAATATTTACTAATTATTATGAGGAAACGCAGCTGGTAAGATAAATTAATTTTTTAAAAACTAGATCTCATATGGTAGGTTTTTAATCAACATATTGACGGAAATTAACTCCATAGACGAACATTGAATACGAAATTATCAGAAATAACGGATTTTAGGTGCAGTCCTACGAAAATGTTGTTTAGAAATTACCAAAAATTAACAGAAATTAACAAGTTGTTCGTTATAACAAAGGCAACACTAACGGCAATTTCAAACTAAATCACCAATAATGCATAAAGTAGGATTAATTCAAGAGCGCAGCAAGCAAAATTTTTAGAAACACTTGATTTATCAGAATTATAACGAACAATCACAAAATGCGGTTTTGATACTGAAAAATTCCAGGTTTTCCAGGCTGGTAGTCACCTTGTGAATAGTTAATACTAATATGCAATTAGAAGTAATCGATGGTTAACAACGCATGCTTTGCACGATTGGTGGGCAACTGACCGTCGCATTTCCTTTTCCCTCTTTTTTTCTTTTTTGTTAAATCATTCCTCATTCTTCACTTGACCGGAAATGACCGTTCGGAATGTCCACTGCCCGAGTGTGAATGCGCTGACCACTGGCATTCATACTTCGCCGCCTCCCAATGCCCTAGTGGACTTAATGGTCAATTGGTCATCGATGTCCAGAATTAATCATCTCGACCACAAAGAAAACTGTCCGCCCTTCGGTGAATTTCAGAGGTCCATTTCATCCCCCCATATTTCAGTCCAAAAATCGATAAGGGCGGATTCGGTTCAATAAAATTAAGAACAACACTGATTAGTTTTTGGGACGGTGTTGAGTGTAACGTTGGTTGCCATGGCAACGCCCATTATCCCCCCCCCACACACACACACACTTAGTGCCCTTGCTTTAAGCCCTTGGCATTACCAGTGTTACAGCCATTCATAATGGTATTTTGGATTAGACATACGTCTTCAGATGCGGGGCCTCATGGGGTAGAGGGCGCTGCGGTGGCACAAAATTAAATAATATGCACTTGGGGTAATTAAATTATAATATGGAGAGCCTGGCACGCATGATAACTAAGCCTTTGTAATTAGATCGATGGTGTAATGGCACTTGACAGGTCTCACTGTATAGCATTAACGCCAGAAAACTAGGAAACCTAGGGAAACTCAAAGGACCCTTAGGAGGTGAAAGAAACACTTAAGCAATAGGTCAGGGATGTGCTCTTCTCTGTCGTGTTATGACGATTGAAGCAACCGATGAAGCAGTGTTAGGTAAAGTGGTGAAGTGTTAGGTAAGGTGTTGCAGCGTCCCCCAAAGCTTCCCTGACATTTCTCTTACTTTTCCAGGTTTTAAAGCAAATTTCCATAGAAAACGCAAAAATGTTACATGTGCCAATGTAAGGAATGCTGTATGTAGTGCTTAATATAAATCTAGATAAGCGGGAGATACGTCAGGCATATTTTAGTCGTCTTAAATTCAAGATTAAACAACAAATTTAGATTAGTATTGATTATTAATATCATTATACGTTTACCAATAACTAGCTTGTAAAATGTATTACTGATCTGTTGAATTTCCCTGACTTTGTGGCAGTAAATTTCCATTTTCTCCCTACTTTCCCTGACATTTTCTTCACCTTTTCAATTTCCCTGAAATTTTCTGACCATTCCAATTTCCCTGACATTTTCTGACCTTTCCAATTTCCCTGACATTTTTCCTTAACATACAGCATGTAAACAGGAGGCAAGACCCACATTTTCACATTGAAACAGTGAATTTAGATTAGTTTTGTTTTTTAAATCAACTATCTCATTATACGAGTAAATTTCTTCTATGGAATTCCCTGAGTCTTTTGTAAAACAACAACTAGCTATGTAAATTGTATTATTGATTTCTTGAATTTCCCTGGCTTTTGCAAAGTAAATCCATTTTCCCTAACTTTTCCGTAACAGTTCTAGGCCTTTCCAATTTCCCTGACAATTCCAGGTTTTCCAGGTATGGGTGATCCCTGCATTGTAATACATTTATATTCAGAAGGTAGACAAAGTACTGAAAACACTTGCTACAGAATCATGTACATATACATGTATTTTTATTAAGTCCTTTAGTCCATGATCCTCTGATTTTTGTGAACCCCAACGACCCCAGTTGAATTCGGGACGTCATAACACTATTCAACACAAACTATGACCTCTTCTACGACTTGCCAAGGGTCGTAACCCCATCCCATAATCATTTTTACGAGTCACGCAAACTGAAATAAACGAAAATTGGGGAAAATAACACAACGTTGAAATCTCGCAAATCATGGTTTGATATGAAATTTCAGGAAATAATAAATTCTTCGTACCTCGAACTAGAATAAGCCAAAATACCAAACAGAGCCCAAAAATAATGCAATTCATGGTTTTCGAATTCAAAAACTGGACATCGTTTACGCAAACGCCTGCAGAATTTAAACAAGTGCATACAGAGTGCGCCAAAAATTTTCGCCCATCTACAGGGCGCATCAAAAGTTGCTTTCCAAACGTTTTTAGTTTACTGAACTCGTAAAAAATGTTCAGTAGGTGTATGTCCACGTCTTAACAATGACAGATGGTGGAGTTACGGGCACAGCCAAGCAAAACAAAGGATACGAGTTTGTCCAAATGCCATCAAGAAATGTCACGCTTTGAGCCCTTTATCAGTGGCTCCGTTTGCTGGTGTCCCAAACCGGAAGTGCCTGGCGCTTCCACTTCCGCATTGGGTTTGCTAGGATAGTGGATCTCCTCCCTAAATGGCCGAGGACAAAAGAAAATCCCCAGAGATTAGGGTTTCCGAGGGAAAAAGGAAGAAAAATAGCACGAAATTGATGGATTTGGCAGCAAAGAAAACGCTCAGCCATAGAAGAAGTGCTGGGGAAATCGGACAAACGTCAAAATAAAGCTTTTTCTTCACTGGAAAAATAAGACTTATCTTTTCGGTGAGGAAATACAACGAACGCAAGGAGGTGTGGGGGTGGGACTCACCACTGACAGCTGCCAACAGGGGCTTATGGCAGATGGGATTACGAATAAAACGTTTGATGTAATATGCACAAGTGTAGCTATACAGTGTAGATAAAAAGAAAGCAGCCCCATGTACGAAAATTAAAACAAACCCAAGTTAGGTATAGAGCTCGAATTAATATTTGCGTAAAAACTCAATATTTCGCTTCGTCTTCACTAATTTCACCCATTCCTACAGTAGTAGTTCATGGTGAATGTTCCCTTGTTTACATATACATATTTCCCTTATTTCAAAAAACTTGTCAAAAATGTTAGTGTTACAAGAAACATTTTGGAAAAGGTAGAACAGTCCCTAAAGTTCCTTATTTCATGAAATTGTTTCACACTGTAAGTAGTGGAATCGAAAATACATGTACACGAAATTCGAAAAACTTTATATTCAAAACATGAAAGTCCAACAAAAATTTGCAAAACACTACAATACACTACAATATACATTGTAGTCCCTGCTTTTGCCCTGCTACTGTTTTGTTGCCTTTCTCCGAAATTTGTTCATTAACGTACGCGTATAATTTAACAGTCCTTAAATAAAATATTTGTAAAGAAGGAACTTGTCT
Source organism: Kryphioiulus occultus (assembly GCA_034687865.1). Lineage (NCBI taxonomy): Eukaryota > Metazoa > Arthropoda > Diplopoda > Julida > Julidae > Kryphioiulus > Kryphioiulus occultus. The sequence goes on from JAQGAF010003150.1 coordinate 17,949, forward strand.
AATAATCAAGAATGACGTATGTCCTCGCTGTCGCAAGTTATCCTCTGGCGGAACAGGGCAGAAGAAGCAAGGGCTATATCGCAGTACAGTATAGCCTCAGTTAGTTTTAAGAAATGTGAACTGTTACAAATAAGTAACGGTTTTTGGGAAAAAAGTACGATAACTCTTGAAGTTCTTTATTTCAATTCTAGAATCGAAAATATAAGATAGGCGTAAATGGACATGAAATTCAAAAAGTAGGAGTTTTATTCCTTTTTTCAAAATATCTTAATTATAATTCAAACATTTCTTAATTACTTTTTTGTAATGCGAGAAAAACTGCGATCACCGTGTGTTTTTAAAAACGGTATTTTCCGACGCAATTCTAACAGATGTTTTACGTTTGTAATGAGGGAAAGATCATGCTCATCCTATATTTTTATAGCATTATCTCTATGCCTGAGATAATGCCTGAAACAGGTTAATGTGATTCTTCTTTGTTTAGATAATTTTTGTCAGTATAACACAGGGGTCTCGACATCGTGCAAAATTTCAGCAAAAACTGGTGTAAATTGCAGTAGAACCTCAGTAAGTTGACTACCCAAGGGACTGTTGCAAACTGGTCAACGTAATGAGGTGGTCAACATATGGAACGAGACTCGTACTGATACAGGATTTTAATTCCGTGAATTCATTTACTTACATTTCACAATTATCATTCATCATTCATCAAGAACCTCGAATAAAATTCTGCGATGTTTTATTTTTGAATTTCCACAAAAAAATGAAATCTTCTACCTCTATACAGGGTGGACCAGATATCTGGGCCTCTCAAAATAACGTTCAATCCGCTGGTGCTAGGATAAGTGTGCTTACA